>JAODAL010020534.1:0-69185 GCA_025379985.1 Phyllomedusa bahiana
TTTTGTCAGCGAGTTCCTGTCTACCATTAGCTTATACTGGAATCCTCCACAACCTCTCAGGACTTTCTCTAAACTATACTGTGGCAAATACTGATCTAACTAAGTTCTAAGGATCACAGCTAAAAAGTAGAGCTGTCTTTGTGAACAAATAGAAAAAATTCCGCTGAGCTGTTTTGCACAAGGCAGAGCGCACGTCTACTGTTTTGCGATACTGACACACACTGATCATGAACAGGAAGGGCTGTTCATGTAAAACGAGGTCATGTGATTTTTCAGCCAATCGCAACCATACACATCCCAGTCATGACGTCGCACACACCAGCTCCCCCTTTGCTCTATTCTCTAAGCTGATTTGCTGGCCCCCAAAATGACAGAAGCGCCGAAAAGGGGCGCGATTTTAATAGTTTAGGGCGCAGATTTTAACCTAAATTATCACGTGATCGAAAAAATCCGATCAACATAAAAACCGTGCCAAGTTCAACTTTGTCGATAATAATCGCTCAACACTACCCATCACCTTTCTCAGTAAAAAGTTATCCCCAGCAGAGCAAAATTATTCAATCATTGAGAAGGAGTGTTTAGCCATCAAGTGGGCCCTGGATTCTCTTTGATACTATTGTTAGGGCGAAAAATTTAGATAGGTGTCGGATCTTTGCCCCTCTCAGGTGGTTAAAAGAGAAAAAGGGTAAAAATGTTTCGAGTCACGAGAGGGTTTCTGGCCCTACAAGACTTCAACTTTGTGGTAGAGCATAGGCCAGGAAATTGCAAGGCAATGTCGATGCCCTCTTCAAGGGAGCACTCTTGCTTTTGGCTACAGGTGCCCAGAAACCCTGGCTTTGGCAGAGGGAGGGGGAAATTAGGAAGGCAAAAGGGCCTTGTTTTAGATGGAGGTATGTTGCCACCAAAATTCCTGTCTTTGGTGGAGTGAAGGCCAGATAATTCTGTGTCAGCCGCATTAGGCCACTGACACGTTTAAAGTTAGTTTGGCTGCAACAGCAGCAAGTCTGGGTCGGCCTTCACTGGAGCAGTCAAAGAGAGGGGTGGGATGAAATTGCTCCCACTCCGGTCCAGGCCGGAATTTTGGATGGCCTATGTAAGCCTGGAGATCAGGTGAGCTGTGTGTTTTTTCAGTTCCTGCTAGTTACTGGGGAAATAACCACCTTGGATGCGGAGGGAAGCACTAAGGTCCTGTCTAGGAGACGTTTCCTTATACCACGCTGGAGGGGTGAGAGCCCTTGTTGGCAACACGGACTGTGCCTGTGACATTAGGTGCCGGGCGATTGCGGGCCCAAAGACGTGGTGGGAACTCTGGGTGTTGGCTCAAGTAACCCTGTTTTTGTGTTGCTGCATATGTTTGCTGGAAAAAGACGGATGCCCAGACAATAAAAAACACCCGTTGTTTGTATGGGAACCTTTTAGGTGGTCCTGTTTGTGTAAGCCTGCCATTGGGACTAATCCCCTACAATATATATATATATATATAATATATTATAAAATAAGGACCCCTCAGGCAGGTACTATTACATATATGGCCACTCAGGTAGGTTGTGTATGGTAATATAACTATATATATATATATATAAAAATAAAATATATATATATTATATATATAAATATAATATTATAATTTATATAAAATTTGGGCCTTCAGGCAGGGGTTGATAACTCCCCTTTTGGACACTTTGAGCTTCCCGCCGGCTTCTAGTGCAGCACGGCATATGCATCGTGACGTCATCGCGCCGCCTACATCACCACTAGAGGCCGGAGCCTGGTAGGCTTAAGGCCTAGAACCTTAGGCCTACCAGGGTGAATAGTGGAGCGCCGACGGCACTCCGCTCCTCTGACACCACTCAGCCCCGGGAACCAAGGACATTAGTCCTCGACTGCCGGGCCCTTTCTCTGAACGCTCGGTACACAGAGACGGGCGTTCAGAGACAGGATGCAGTGGCCGGGCCCTGGAAAACGGCAGCACTACCTCCGGAGCCCACAGGAGCTTGGGGCCCACTGGGGGATCCACCGACTCCCTGGCGGGCCAGTCTGAGCATGTGTACTTACCTGCTCCTGCTCCCTGTTCCTGCCTGTGTCTGAACATGATCCCTAGAGAGCACACACATGTTGTGAATTTAAAGGGACAGTGTCCCAATTACCTGTCCAATGACCTATGACCTCCTGGCAAATAAGAAACTTGGTGCCTCTGTGCCTGATCACTTCATGATTGTCCACCTGACTCCTGCCACTAATTCCTCGTTATCTTTTTTTTTTAGTGATAGCGTTACTTGATACTCATCGGCCCAATATTATAGGGCAATTATCAAGACGATTTCCGATAGTCGATAATAGATTTTTCCCCGATACCATTAAATCATGGGAAGGGGAAAACAACCCCTTCTTATTACACCCAAACAAGGCTGGAAAAGCGGGAATTAACATCCACAACTTTAAAAAGAAAATGCTACATCTTAGGCAACACATTTAGGTTATAAAAAGCCCAAAAAAAAAGTCACAGACCTTCCATCCCTTTCTTGTCCACACATCCCCTTAAACCTGCATCCCCCCACAAAAATTTAAAAAGTGCCAGAAGGCAGTATGATTTGAACCATCATTTTTACTTGAACGACATTGAATACCTGTCCTGGAACGCATGAGCCCCAAAAAACCCCGACCCAGATTAAAAAGTGCGGAAAAAGGGTCTTTAAACCCCATTTTAGTTACTGGCTTTTTCTAATCTGTCCTGGCCACGCAGGCCCCCAAAACCTGCATACCCCAAATTTTAAAAAATGCCGGAAATGGAGCTTTAACCACCATTTTTGTTGAATGACATTAACTATATTGCCTTACCGAGTATGACCTTTAAAACCGTCTGACCCCCAGATTAAAAAGTCTGGGGAAAAGGGTTTTGAACAAACCCTTTTTGTTGAACGGACAATTTAAAATGCCTGTCCCGTACCGCAGCATGACCTTAAACCTGTCTGACCCCAAAGATTTGTGGGGCCGTGACTGGGGGACGAGGAGGTAAAACTGCTGGATGCAGGTTGCTTAACCACTGAAAAACAGATTGGCGATGCTGTTTTTACTGAATTCACGGGCCCTGACCCCCGCGATGAAAAGGCCCCACGCCTGCAACGCATTCCCTGGCATTTGGTTGTCGACAGCACGGAAGGGGCCCCTTCTCTCTCCTCTAACTCCATGTCCTCCCCCCCTTTGCCCTTTTCCCTCTGCTTTCGTCCATGTTCAGAAAGATATAATTTTTAAAAAGGTATGGAAATTTTTGACCCCTTTTTTTTAAAGACAGCAAATCAAGCTATTTTAAAACCCTCTAATTTCCTCGCCAAAATAGGATTAAAAAAATGAAATGTTTCTTGCAATACCCTTTAAAGCGGTTGGTGGAAGAACCGTAAGACAAAATCAACAGGGTTTTTTCCTTCAGTCCCAGGGGGTTTACAAATGCCCAGTAGGGCAGGATTGATATTTTTTAACAAACTACAAAAAAGCGCGCTATCGCGCCAAACGGATTCACCGGCGCAATAAAATATTCAGAATTACAGATGAGAAATTTTCGTTTTTGCACAATACAAACGAGAACAGTTACTAGAGAATTTTTCATCGAATTGTCGTTTGAAAAAAAAATAGGGCCCCACCACGGCAATAAAGCTATTTAAAATTTAGGATACAAACGGTGTTTTTTGCCCCATTCCCCCTGCGGTTGACGACAAAATTGCTGTATAAATTTAAATGCAAGGGGGCTCTATGAACAAACTGGGCCGCACCAAAGTGAAAAAAAACACCCATTGAAATGTTACGGTTAAAAAAAAGGAGTTTTTTGCACCTATAAATACACCGGGTGACTAAAAATTTTGTATTCAAATTTAAAAGGGAAAGGGGGTTATAACAGAACTGGGGGACACCAAAGTAAAAAAACTTTCTTTTCGCCCTCAAACTCCTCCCCCCCCCCCCACCCCACCTTACACGCTAGGTGTTTTCCTTAAAATTTTCACCTAAGTAATAAAAACTGCAAATCTCTAAACTACCTAAGTTCTAATGTTCACAGCTAAAAGGGCATATTTGTTCTATGTTGAACAAATAGAACGTTTCGCTGAGCTGTTCTGAGAGAGACCGAGCAAAACTCCTGCTCTTATGATACACAACACACCCCTGAGGTTTGAACGGAAGGGCTTGTTCTATGAAAAAAACGTGGTCATGTGATTTTTTCCCAGCCAATCACAACCATACACATCCCAGTCATGACGTCGCACACCCAGCTCACTCTGCTCTATTCTCTAAGCTGATTTGCTGGCCGCCAAAATGACAGGAAAAATGGCACGATATTAATAGATTATGCGCAGATTTTAACCTAAATTATCGCGTGATCGAAAAAATACGATCAACATAAAAACCGTGCCGATTTCAACTTTGTCGATAATAATCGCTCAACACTAGTTGTTATGTATGTTCCTGTGTTCATCTAACCCTGCTGTCAAGCATTTCTGATACCTGGGTTCCTCCATTCTGCTGATAACTGACATCCTGGTAACTGTATATTCTGCTGTATCCTTATGTCTTGCCTGTCAGCTATCTGCATTGGACCAGCTTCCAGTCTTCAGTTAGCCCTGCTGTGTCCAGATTGCTGTTCCTGTACCTCTGTTCTGCTGTATTCTGCCATTATACCTGCTTGTACCTTACTGGACTCTGTTATCTGCACTTCAGCTGAGGTCGCGAGTAGCCATGTCAGGGGTAACGACCTGGGGGTTCCCCACAGTGAGGTTCATTCCAGCCTTGTGGCAGGCTCCAGTGGAGACCAGTTGCCCCTTAGACTCTTCTCCCTGGTGTGGTGCGCTATACCACCATCTACTCTTGTGGTGGTCCAGAGGATCCACACCAAGCACCTGGCGTTCACGGTATCAGTGCATACTGACACCGCTGGTCATTACAGAATGAACTGACCATGAATCCCCCTTTCTCATGGTTCGACCAGAGCTCTTGTACCCCTCTGGCTCATGGTTCGCACAGAGCTCCTGTACCCCGTTAGCTCATGGTTCTCCCAGAGCTCTTGTACCTGCCTGGCTTATAGTCCCGTCCTATGTTCCCCACCCATCTTGCCTAGTGCCCTGCTTGTTCCTCCTGAGCATCTCCTTTTCTTGGTTTTCCTGGCACTGCCTATCACGCAGCCTGTAGTTTGGTTTTAGGGTTGCCTCCATACCTGCCCCCCTTTCTCATGGTTCGACCAAAGCTCCTGTACCTGCCTGGCATATAGTCCCGTCCTATGTTCCCCACCCATCTTGCCTAGTGCCCTGCTTGTTCCTCCTTAGCATCTCTTTTTCTAGATTTTCCTGGCACTGCCTATCACGCAGCCTGTAGTTTGGTTTTAGGGTTGCCTCCATACCTGCCCCCCTTTCTCATGGTTTGACCAGAGCTCCTGTACCCCTCTGGCTTATGGTTCACCCAGAGCTCCTGTACCCTTGTTAGCTCATGGTTCACCCAGAGCTCCTGTACCTGCCTGGCTTATAGTCCTGTCCTATGTTCCCCACCCATCTTGCCTAGTGCCCTGCTTGTTCCTCCTGATCACCTCCTTTTCTCGGTATTCCTGGCATTGTTTGGTTTTAGGGTTGTCTCCATAGAGGTTGCATGCCCCAGACAATTTTGGGATTCCTTTCTGTGGATTGAGAAGAGGAGGAGAGGGTTTAAGGGTGGAGAGAGGTTATGTCATGGTCCATGCCGCAGTACTCATTGAGAACTGCGGACATGGCCGTGTTCCTTCTGTGTTCATGTATTTTCCCAGTCCCTACCATGTCCCTTGTTTGTTGTGTATGTACCTGCTCTTGCTTCCTGTTCCTGCCTGTGTCTGCACATGCTCCTAGGGAGCGTGCTTGCTGGTCTGGATTTAATGGGACAGTATCACAGTTACCTGACCAATGACCTATGACCTCCTGGCATATAAACAACTTCCTGCCTCTGTTCCTGATCAGTTCATGATTGTCCACCTGAGCTCCTGACTATTGCTTCCTGCTGTTATCTGTTGTCATGTTTGTCTGTTCCGGTGTTCATTTATCCTTGCTGTCAAGCATATCTGATACCTGGGTTCCTCCATCCTGCTGTTATCTGCGGTCCTCCATCTTGCCTGTCGGCTACCTGCCTGTGACCAGCTTCCATTCTTCAGTTAGCCCCGTTGTGTCCAGGTTGCTGTTCCTGTACCTCTGTTCTGCTGTATTCTGCCATTATACCTGCTTGTACCTGCCTGGACTCTGTTACCTGCACTTTGGCTGCCACCGCGAATAGACAGGGGTAGCAACCTGGGGGTTCCCTGCAGGGAAATCCGTTCCAGCCTTGTGGTGGGCTCTGGTGAAGGCCAGGGGCCCCTTAGACTTCAGTCCAAATACCACTATCTACACTCGTGGTGGTCCAGGGAGCCACACCAAGAATCCAGCGGACACAATTTCAGTGCATACTGACACTGCTTGTCATTAAACATTAATTGGGGCATCAGTAGGTTAAATGTTTTTTTAATATTTATTTAAAAGAAAACCAGTAAACTAGCTTTGTAAGTGGGAAAAAAGGATCAACAAAAACCACAAGATATCAACAATAGCTTTAAAAGTACAAATACCTTAGCTCAGTCAACAACCAAGCTAAAGCACAAAAGTTAAAATTCTTCAAAACTGGATTCCTCTTCATAATATGTACGTCCAAATAGAGCTTCAGCTTTAGCTGGTGGGAGGTTATCAGCATACACATTGTCATCATCACTGAGTTAGTAGTCATCACCATCACTGCTATCATTCTCATTCAAAGCGTTGTCTTCACTGCCATCTATAGCATTACTAATGCCACATTTTTTGAAGGCTCATTGCTCCATGTCCTCTGGAATCTCTTCCCATGCATCACAAACCCACTTTGCTATCAATTCTATGTTGGGCTTCATCAGATTTCCAACTTTTGTCAGTCGGGCTTGACCAGATGACATCCATCCATGCCCATCTTTGAAAGGTTTATTTATACACACATCTAGGGGCTGCAATACAGAAGTAAGCCCATCTGGAATAACAGCATAAGTAACTTGAGAAGACTTTGCCAATTTTTTATGTCATCAGATGTGTGGGCTCTGAACATATCCCAAACTAGCAATAGTGTTTTTTCTTTAAGGCTGCTCCTGGTCATCCATCCCCAATTTCTTCCAGCCATTTTTTTGTTCTATCTTCATCCATCCAGCCTTTAATATGTGCGCGCACTGTAATTCGTTGTGGTATTTGACCTTTTTAGGCAAGGTTTTTCTTTTAAAAATAATGACAGGCCGTAGCTTAGTTCCATTAGCCAAACATGACAGAACAACTATAAAAAAATTTTTTTTTCATATTGTGTGGTTCTGAGTAAAATAGTTTGTCTCCCAAACTTGCCATAGTTCTGTTGCTTGGAAGATCAAAGGTCATAGGTGTTTCATCCATATTCCCAATATTTCCAAGGTCATAGTTATGGATCGTTCTTTGTTTTGTGATGAATGAATGGAATGACATCACTTTTTCATCAAGATCTTTTGGCAACTTCTGTGAAATCTTTGTTGTTTGCCGCAAACATATGGCAAACCTATTCATGAAGCGGGTACACCATCCTGCTGACGCAACAAAATTTTCAATGCCTGATGCTTTTAATTTGTTATCTTTAGCCATTTGAAGGAAAAGTAAGCAAATCCCCATGCGAGAGTTGACGACACTCCATAACCCATTTATCCAATTCGGTCTCTAGAGCCCCATATGAAGTTGTTAAACCACATCAAGCTTTTTTTTTGCCTTTGTAATCTTTTCCAAGTCAGCTTAATTTTCCTCCACTCCCTCACTTGTTTTTCGTCAGCACAAAATTCCCTATTTGCAATACTGTTATTGCTTTCTTCTTCTCTTTACTCAACCTTAAGTTTTAAAATAGCTTCATATGAGCTGTGTTTTTTTGGTCCAGGATTAGAAGTATTGGGATCCATTTTTAACAGGATAAAAAAAGACTTGAAAAAGAATGCTGTATAATAGGGCTTGAATTGAAAAAACTTACCATAAGCACTACTCCAAAAATAAGCCCTAGTTAAAGTCCTTAAAAGAGGTAAATTTACAGTGAAAATGGTGGGGTCCAGGCAACTACACATATAAACAAGTAAAATCAATTGGCAATAGAATGCAGAAAGACAGATAGACTTCACCACGGCAAACAGATACCCCCCAAAAGTACACTAATACTATCACATTCATTGGACTACATTGGACCAGCGTTGCATCTATTTCTTTAGTTAAAAGGTCAATGAAGTTTTTTTTTAATTGTTTTTCTTTTATTTCTGTGAGTTGTTTTTTTTTTTTACCATTTTATTCTATTGTTATTAATGGAGGTATCTGACAGATGCCTCTCCATTACTAGTTTTCATCACTGCAAGTCTGATACTTGACATTTGAGGTTACAATGTGCCCTACTTATGCAAAATAATATTACAGTTTAGAGTTGTACCACCTTAAATCCTGGAGTTGAAGGGAGGAGATAGTGTGGGAACTCCTTTCTCTGAGTATCTCCCATCACCAGATGATTAGCAGCATGACTAATGTGGTTAATGCAGGATAAGGTAGTGTGTTTTGTGCATGTTACAGATCAGCCACTAGAAAACCCTGATTTTGAGTTCAATGTTGATGGTTCATGGTATACCTTAGATGAAAGGTTTTACACAGGATATGCAGTAATCACTTTATGAGAGAACGTGAAAACTTAGACCTTGTCTCCACATATGTCTGCCCAAGAAACGGAATTAAAAGAATTGGAAAAGGGCTGCAAGCATGCTGAAGGACAGACTGTGAATTTGTACACAGATTCTCGCTATACATTTGGGATTGCATATAACTATGGCCTAATACAGAAAGCAAGATATTTTCTTGCAGTAAATGGACAATTTATTAACCCCTTACCACCGGAGCCAGTTTTGGCCTTCCTGACAGAGCCCCGTTTTTAAAATCTGACATGTGTCACTTTATGTGAGAATAACTTTTTGACACTTTTACCTATCCATGTGATTCAGAGATTGTTTTCTCGTGACACATTGTGCTTTAAGTTGGTAAGAAATTTTGGGCCATACAATCCTTGATTATTTGTGAAAAATATCAAAATTCTAAAATTTCTGTGTAAGACAGATAGTTATTCCATTCAAAATAGCATCTGCCATATGTCTACTGTAAGTTGGCATAATTTTTCAAATGTTTTTTTTTACCACATTAGGGGGCTTAGAATTTTAGTAGTCATTTTTCATATTTTCAAGAAAATTTGCAAAATAGATTTTTTTAGGGACCAGTCCAGTTCTGAAATGGCTTTGAGAGGCCTGTATGTTAGATACCCCCATAAATGACCACATCTAATAAACTAAACCCTTTAAAGTATTTGTTACCCCTTTAGGTATTTCACAGAAATTAAAGCAAAGTGGAGGTAAAATTTCAAAATTTCACTTTTTTTGCAGATTTTTAATTTGTATCCATTATTCACTGGATTTGGTAGATGTGACCAGGTAAATGCAACTCAACATCAATTCCCCAGATTCTGCCATTTTCAGAGATATCCCATATGTGGCCCTAGTGTGATATTTGGCCCAGAATAAGGGGAGCATCTACAGGACTCTGGGGTCTCATTTTCATTACGATTTTATTTAGACACCATTCCAGGTTTGCGGACACCTTAAGGTGCTAAAACTTAATAAACTCCCCTAAAAAGCCCCAATATTGAAAACTACAGCCCTTGAGGATTATATCACAGGTGTTTCACAATTTTTTTATTGTTAGGCTCTGAAAATAATAAAAAAAAATTTTTTTCAACAATCTGCAATTTTAGCATAAAATGTTTTATTTTTACATGGAGTTCTGAAAAAAAGCATTCCAAATTGTATTTTTTAGCATTGGGCCATGAAAATGGAGGGAAAAAAACCTTATCTTACCATGCTGCCCGCGCCCACGTACTGTATCAATAGACATTTCTGCCCTGACTGTGATGGTCTTCCGTCCCATTTCTCTCATATTATTGCCTCTGCAATATGAGAAAAATGAGAGAAATGGGATGGAAGTCCATCACAGTCAGGGAAGAAATGTTCATTGATACAGTACGCAGGTGTGGGCAGCATGGTAAGATAGGGCGCAAGCCCGTTATGGAGATGGTGAACTTGTCTGAGCATTGTTGTTTATGGGAGCATGGTGGCAGCAGTAGCAGCACACATTATCAGTGTGCACGGGTGTGTACCTAACATGATATAAAAGAAAGTGAGCTTAGACCACATGGGACTGGGCCTCTAACCCCTGATGAAGCCAGTTTAGCTGGTGAAACATGTTGGGGAGGTCGGGCATGACGTTTTATTTGTGATTTCTCAACTCTGTCTACAAGTCTCACCTGCTGCAGAGGGTGTCACAAGGGGGCCTTACTTGTTTTGTGTCCATTAGATTAGGGATGACTGCCCAAGTAGGAGGCTTGGCATCCCTTACTGGAGTTAGTAAATTGCTGTATATATAAGGCTTTCCTGTTAATAGGTGGTGTTCCACCAGACTTGATAATAGAAAAGGAGCTATTCCTTCCTTCAGAGGTAGAAAGGGATAAATTGAGAGGTTAGAAATCAGGTTTTTAAATAGTGTGTATAGAGGTTAAGTGTTATACATAATAAAAGTTACGTTTTAGTGTTTTATAGATAGAGAACTGATAGAGTTTAAGTTTGCCTATAGCAAAATAGTAAATATAGTGATTAAAAGTCACTCTCTGTTCTCTTGTGAGATTCCCATTTTTTTGGAGACTATTTTCCAAATGAACAATGACCCGAAGCATACTCCCAAACTGGTTACAAAGGGGCTTAAGGATAAACAAGTCAGTGTTTTGGAGTGGCCATCACAAAGCCCTGATCTCAATCCTATTGAAAATGTATGGGCAAAGCTGAAAAAGCAGATGTGAGCAAGGCGACCTACAAACATGACTCAGGTACACCAGTTCTGTCAGGAGGAATGGACCATCATCATATGGACTGTTCCAAATTGTTAAAAGGTATAGTAATCATAGTGTATGTAAACTTTTGACTTTGCAGAAAGTAATAAAAATACCTCTCACTCTTATTATTCTGGCACTTGGCAAATATAAATAATTTTGGTAATTCTAATTGACCTCAAATGAGTAAGGTTTATTCTGATTTCATGTCAAGAGAGAAAAACAGACATATGCGTCTTTTTATATAGTGTATATAAACTTTTATATAGTGTATATGAACTTCTGGTTTCAACTGTAGATACATATTTATTTATGATATTTATATGGTAAGTGTAAAGAAAATGACACATGGGGATTTAGGTCTGAACTGTAAATGAACCATTTTAACACATGAATATGCTATTATTTAATCATTCCACTGTAGCTTTGTATATGTAGGGTCCTTGTCCTGCTGGATGGTGAATCTACGCCCCAGTCTTAAGTCTTTTGCAGCCTCTAACAGATTTTATTTGAGGATTGCCCTGTAATTAGCTCCATCCATCTTCCCATTAACTCCCATTAACCTTTTTCCTAGTCCCTTCTGAAGCACAGCATTCCCACATGCTGCCACCACCATGCTTCACAGCGAGGGTGATGTGTTCAGGGTGATGTGCAGTGTTTGCTCTCTTCCACACATAGCGTTTGACATTTGGACTAAAAAGCTCAATTTTAGTCTCATTTGACCAGAGCACCTTCTTCCACATGCTTGCTGTGTCCCATGCATAGCTTTTTGCAAACATAACTTGTTATGGCTTGCTTTCAAAAAGAGCTTTCATCTCGCCACTCTTCCATAAAGGCCAGAGTTGTGGAGTACACAGCTATAGCTGCATCCACATGGCAGAGGGTAAAATACTGGTTGGATTCAAATTAGAATCCAACCAGTATTTTACACTCGGTTTTCGTTTTTTTTCCCGTTTTTTTGTCGTGGCTTTTTGCCATGATTTTTAGATTTCGGGCGCCTTAATATAGATCAACACTCATATATAATTATACCTATGAAATGCCATCAGTATTTCTTAATTCTTTTAATTTCATTTCTCCACCATATGGTATGTTGGAGAATATGTATATCCAAGAATAAACAAGTAGAAGTGATCAGTCCATGGTGTTTTCCATGTCGATCTCCTTGTTTGTAGCTCCTTCGGCTTTAACAAGTGTGCGCAGCCTTCAGCTACCTTTCGGGGGTTTTCCCCTTTCTCAAGCATGCACAATGGGTTGTCTACCATCCTTTTAACTCCGATCTCTCACAAGCTACAAATTGAAATTAAGCTATAAGGAAATCAATGTCTTAGATTTTGGATATATTACAACATTTCGTGGGCCTAGCAGTGGTATGTGGACAATGTGTTTTTATTATGGACAGGTACGTAGGTGACCTTAGATGAATTCAGTACATATCTGAATAGTTGGCATAAGTCTATACAGTTCACTATTACAAAACAAAGAAAAAATTCAAAATTTAGATGTGGAAATAAGAATAACAACAAATTTGATACTACTTTATTTTGTAAAAACTGTGATAAAAATAACCTATTACGGAAAGAAAGTTTTCATACCCCTCAGACTTTCAAAAGTATACCCAAAAGTCAATTTATCAGAATTAGGAGGATATGTAACAGTGATGAGGAGTATTATAGGAATATGCAAGATTTTATTGGTAAATTTGTTAGAAAAAGTAACTGTAAGAAAGAGTTACAGAAGACAGGGAGAGAGATAGGTAATATAAATTATAAAATTCTAATGGAAGCAAAAATTAAAAATCAACACAAAAAGAACTTGCTATATGTTTCGACATATGACAGTTATTCAAGAATGATTAGTAATACAATAAAAAAATGATGGAAGATTTTACAAAAAGATGTCAAATATGGTAATATCTTTACTATAATCCCTAATTTGTGTACAAAAGGGTAAAACAATAGGAGAAGAGGTTATTAGAGCTGATTTAGTGAAAAAGAAAGAATGCAGGTAGTTAATACTTAGGGCCACATGTATGAAAACTGTCTAGGTCTAAAACGCACTTTGTTGCCCATAACAACCAATCACAGCGCCCCTTTCATTTCATATAGTGCTCTGGAAAAATGAGAGGGACGCTTTGATTGGTTGCTATGGGCAACAAAGTGAGTTTTAGACCTAGATGGTTTTCATACATGTGACCCTTAGTATAAAACAAATAGGTACATTTCCATGTCTTTCATGTCAGCACTGTACCTCTGTTATTAAAGGCTGCCTTCAAGAGGGAATAAAATAGGAATAAAGCAGTACCATGCAATTCCACTAATGTTGTTTATTCTCTGAAATGTGCATGCAGTAAAATGTACATTAGCCAGACTACTCGTAAATTAAAAACTAGACTTAATGAACATGAGTCTAATATAAGATGATTTAAAGAAAAACCAGAAGAACTAAATATGCCCGAAAAAAAAGTGTCTGTAAAAAATATGGTAGAAAATAAATGTGTATGATAAAAAACAGGATAAGAAATTCGGGGAAAACTTGGTAGCCAGACATTTTGTAGATGCCAGTCACAACCTCTGTGACCTCAGATGGCAAATAGTTCAGCAAATCTATGGTATTGATGAACATCAAATTAAAACACGGCTATAACAGACCGAGGTATATTGGATTTACACTTTGGAGACGCTAGCCCTTTTAAACAAGGATTGGAATTTTAATGTGTTCATATTAGAGATGGGAGAATTGATTCTAACGAAGTGGAATTCATTTAGAATTTCAGGAAAACTTCGGTTCGGAACAAAGTCGAAGTTTGGGGTACTTTGGGTGAATGAAGTGTGCTTTTCATTGATAAAATGGCTGCGAGCACATGGCGTTACATGGGGCAAAGCACTCTGGGAGGAAGAAGGGCATAGCCTGCATGACATGTGCAGAGATGAAGCCAATCAATGACTGGCGGGATTCTGTGACGTCAGCGCACTATATACGTCCGGGCGCGACGCTGGAGCTCACACTCCTCTCACTGTACTGATCAGGGAAGGTGCTGCCGCGGCTGATTGTGATAGCTCTTACTGGAAACTGATTTTTTATACAGCAATTTTTGTGGGGTGTCTCAGCTTGTCTCAGAGACTGCTTCTCTTAATGTTCTATTTCTGATTTTTTGGGTATGGATCTGAAGTCCAGTGGCGTCCACTGCTGCTGCATATTACTTTTTAAATGCTATCTGCCCCACAGCACATTGAATATCCAAGGGGGATCTAAGCCATTCCTGTTGTATTCATTTAAAGAAACAGCGTTTTTACAATACAAATACCACGTCATTTTTGGCTGCTCAATTTTTTTGCGCAATTTACATCCAGGGGGTTTAAATTTAAACGTTGTTTTTTCTGCTGTGGTGACTCCAAGAAACCGTCTTTTTCACTGCCAAAAAATACAATTTTTCTTTATCCTAATTCACAAGCGAAGGTTATTTACAATTTTTTCTCTTGTTGTGTAGCGTAGAAAACACGCAAATGTAACACGCTACAAAGCTCGTAGTTTGTGGCTGCTCAATTCTTTTGCGCAATTTACATCCAGGTGTTAATTAAGCGTTGTTTTTCTGCTGTGTGACAAAAAAAACGTCTTTTTTCACCGCCAAAACGTACAATTTTTCTGTACAAAAATTCCACAAGCAAAGGTTAATTACAATTTTTTTTCTTGTTTTGTAGCGTAGAAAAAAACCAATTGTAACACGCTACAAAGCTAGTAGTTTGTGCTGCTCAATCTTTGCGCAATTTACATCCAGGGTTAATTAAGCGTTGTTCTGCTGCTGTGGTGACTCCAAGAAACCGTCTTTTTCACCGCCAAAAATACCCAATTTTTCCTGTACCATAATTCACAAGCGAAGGTTAATTACAATTTTTTTTCTTGTTGTGTAGCGTAGAAAAACGCCATTGTAAGACGCTACAAAGCTCGTAGTTTGTGGTTTTCCCCAAAATTTTTTGGCGCAATTTACATCCGGGGTTAATTAAGCGTTGTTCTGCAGTTGTACTCAGTAAAAGAAACTTTGTTTTTCACCCGCCACAGAAGAAATTCTTAGCAAAGTCATATCCGAAGGTTAATTAAGCCTGTTTGTGCTTTTATATTCATAAAATACACCCGAGTTTTTAAACGGCACATACAAGTCAATTTTTCCTGCCCATTTGTGGAGTGCCCAATTTATATCCAAGGTTTCCCAAGCTTTCTTAGTGGGTTCATTTGGATCAAATACAGGTGTGTATTTATCATATACAGATATCTCATCAAACAGTGTCCCGCACATTTTGAACAAACAGTATGTCAGACAGAGAGGTGGCAGGCTCTTCACCTGCGAGTGGCAGAGGCACAAACATTCCAGGCCCAGGTCGCAGCACAGCAAGAGGACGTCGTAGCAGGTGTCACTCGGTGAGGCCACAACTGCCCTGTTCATCTAGCGGCCCCGTGTGTTGTTCGCAACCCAAGGGTCTTGATTGGTTGGCTGGTCATCCATTCCCCAGATAAATCTGACAACCCCAGCCAAGAGTCGGGGGGGAACGTCAACACAATCCTTAGTTGGCATGGCCCGGTGCGGGTCAGCGGCCCTCCCTTCCTCCCCCGCCTCTGCCCATCCGGTTTCCCCTCCCAAATTACATGGGTCGGGGCTCAGCGCCATAATAGCGGGGTGAACAATTTGAGGGGGGCAGTTAGCACTACTTGGCAGCGAAGAAAGGGGGCCAATTCCCCCTGCTTTTGCAGTGGGGTGGCAAAGTAAGATGTTGAGAGTGGCATGGGGGTTTTTGGTTGTGAGGGGTCCCTCTGCATACCAAGCCCGGGTATGAGGACACATGACGATAAAACAAAAATAGATATATGTACCGACCGCACTTGGGAGCCGGGTAGGCGGGGGCTTCATCATCGTCAGGAGAAGGGGCGCAGCTTCGAGTCAGGCAGCGGCGCACCCCAAAAGTGGGTCATGGGGGTGTGGCAGCAGGAAGCAACAGTGTGGGTGGGGAGCCAAGGGGGCCACGGGTAAAAAACCCCGTTCGCAGGTCCAAGAAAGTACGGCACGGGGGCTCAGCGGGGGCAGGGCGGCAGTAGCATCAGGCGGACGTTGGGCGGAAAAAACCCATACTGGGCGGTGGGGCAGTTCTTTGCAAAGACCCCGGAGGGGGCCAATAGGGGGTATATGTAGAATTGTGGGCAGAAAGTGAAGCGGGCCGGGGGCTAAGTTGGCCCCACGGCCCTGCGTAACACATGCGTCACCATCCGGTGGCCGGGGAGAAATGTGCTCAGTTTGGGGTTTGGGTCCATCCGCCGTCGCAGCAACAGCACAGCACTGCCAGTGCACGCACCATTGCAGCCAGTAAGGGCTCCACCCCTCTGCAAAAGGGGAGCTGGTTCCTTGACACATCCCCATCCAATGCTCCTGCCCCTTGCTACTCAGGGCCCCACAGTTGTTCACGGGGCGATTGCAAAGAGAAACAAATGCGTCCAAAACCCATCCTAAGGGTCAAAGCTGCCGACCCCTTCCCAATGTTGTGCTGCGTCCCTCCCTTTCCAAATGGTGGACCGGCACCTTTCAAGAACAAAGGGCTTGTGCCGAGCCGAATGGAGAGTTCGAAAGCCAAATTTCTTTTCCAAAAAGGCAGTACCAGCACTTCATAAATAGTAGAACAGAAGAGGGGCCATCCTTGAGCTTATGGGTTTGTTCCAAAGGGTTGCACGGCAGCGTGGACTCTGTTTGAAACACGGTCAGGGCCATACATGCCTTTAGGGCCCATGGGTGAATGGCTTTTTCCGGGCCCGGGCCCCCAAAAAACTTGGACAGGAGACCCCGCTTTCTCCTCCCACTTGTCAAACGCGGTCCTGCGCAAGCCCGCCTCCTCTACACCACCACCATCTCACCTCCACAATATGCTCCATCATACCACAGTGTAGGCACAGCGTGTCACGCGTTTACACCTTTCTTGCCTGGGCAAAACAACACACGGGGGGAACGCTCCGCGCAGCAGCAAGAAATGGGTGTGGCTTTCTCCTGCCAATGCAAATCGAACCAGGGTGACGGAAAATGGGAGGAACATGGTGCCCGGCGCACCAAGGGGGAGGGCCATGCGCCCTGCTGGCCCCACGTGTTTAAATCGGGTTTAAAAATTTCCCTGAATCTTCCCCCGACTTCAGAAGATTCTGAAAAGGGCCCAGGAAACTGTACATTCATCCATTCCTAAAAACCCGGGAACCCCCCCTCGAGTTCGTGGAGAAGGGCCCCCCCAAAACACTTATTGCGATGTTTCCACCCTTTGGAATTCCAGCCGACATGTTGGACCGACTGTATGAACGAGAAAGGCCATTAACTTTTTTGATAAACCGGGTGGACGGGAGTACCCCCGTGTAACTTTGATGTCAGCCAGGGGCAGCTCATGGTGACACCCCCCGTTTTTGAGGCCATTCGAGGGGGCCACATTATTTGTCATCCCCGGGGACTCGGGATGAAAAACGTCATTCCCCTGCTTATGTCCCGGAAAAGATGCTGAAAAACTTTCGGGCAGGGGACTGGGGAACTGGCGAATACATCTCGCAGCCCTAGTCCGGGGGGATGAAATGGGGGGGAGGAGAAGGAGGGCATTGGACAGAAGGGATTGTTGGGGAAATGGTGGTTTTCTACCCCCGGGACAAAAGGGAGAGCAAGGGAGTGGAGGTGTAAATGGAATGAGGGAGAACCCGCAACAAAGTGGCAGATACATGGGGGGGAGGCAGGGGGCCCCTGAGTCACTTGTCGATGGCCCGCAGCACATTTTCCCGGCTAGGACAGCCAAATCGCATTAGCAGAGGAGACTTTTTGGGTCTCCACCCAAAAGACCCCGTACCGGTCCAAAATGGGGGCCTTTTCCCCCTATTGAAGGGAGGGCAAAATCAAAACTATAGGGAAATTCCCCCTATCGTTGGGGCCCCCTGCCCATTGCGGCATCGCCTTCCTCTGACAGGCTGACCGGGGGGGTTTTAGCGCTCACGTACTACAGCCGCGGCTGCTGGGAGAAAAGGGGGGGGGGGAGAGCATACCAGTCCCTCAACAGCAACCAAGTTGGGGTCACTGATAAGCACTTTTCCCTTCACCCGGTAGTGAGGAGGGCATCGCCACAGCGCGGACTGGAGCAGACCCTTTAACCAACAGGGGGTGGGCCCACTTGGACAGCACTCTGCCACCCCATTAGAAGATCCGTGGGCTACTGGGGAGCCAAAATGGATGTGTGGCCGCAACTTGCCGAGTTTCAGTGGAGAAGCTGTCCTGCCAGGGCCCGGGGTGGCATCAGAGGGGGGTTCATTTCGGCGGGGGGCCATCATTACCCCAAGGGGAACCGCTTGTCCACGGGGAAAAGTGGAAAAACGACTTTTGTCCAAAATGAATCAGGCGGGGTCGGCCGGATTTCCCCCACACCTTTCCTTGGCGTCAGACACTCACCAGCCCCACCCCAAAAAGTGAGAAATGAGTCTGGGGTTTAAACTACCTGCCCAGCTACGAATCTGTGCCGCCACCCCCCTGATCCCCCACATCTGCTGACAGTTTCTCCATCGCCACCAAAACCCCTTTACCCCGGGACTGGTATTGCCACCCACCCCACACTCTGTCTTGTGCCACAGTCTACCTCTGCTTGCGCTGTACCTCCCCTCCCCTTTCATTTCTACTCTGTGGCCTACCCAGTTTTTGCCACCTCCAGAATGCTTGTGCCACTGCTGACTCACTGCTGCTGTGGCTGCTGCCCGGGCCTACACACTGTTCAATGTGCCATGTCACCTCCAAAAGCGCTTGTGGCTGATGCCGTACCCACCACCTTTTCATTGTCACGTCTACCTCTGGCGGTTGGGTCTGCTGGACCTACACAATGGGCCCTTGTCCCATCTGTGGGCCCATTCCCGTTTTTGCCACCTCCAAATTCATTGTCCACGTCTGACCTCTGCCGCTGTGGCTGCTGCCGTGCCTCCACCTGGTCATTGTCCCACTTGTGGCCCCCCTCCTGTTTTTGCCCTCCAGAATGTATTGTGGGGCCCCTTCTGACCTCATGCGCGCTGTGGGTGCTGCCGTGACCTACCACTGTAATTTTCCACTGTCGACCTCATGCTGCTGCTTGGCTGATGCCCTATTACACACTCGCATGTGCCCCGTCGACCATGCTGCTGCGGGCTGCTGCGTGACCCACACACTGTGTCATTGTCCCCCTCGTGGCCCATTCCGTTTTTTTTTCCACTCCAAATGTCAGTGCCACTGTTTACCTCATGCTGCTGCTGTGGCTGCTGCCCTGACCTCCACAGGTCATTGTCCCCCCTCTTTGGGCCCCTCCTTTTTTTTGCCACCCCAGAATGTCATTGTGCCACTTGGACCTCTGCTGCTCTGTGGCGCGGCCGTGACCCACAACTGTTCATTTTGCCACTGTCTGACCCATGCTGCTGCTTTTGGCTGATGCCCTGACCTACACATGTGTCATTTTTCCACTGTCGCCCTGGTGCTGCGTGGGCTGCTTTGGACTCAAACTGTTCATTGTGCCCACTGTCTGACCCCATGCTGCTGCGTGGCTGATGCCGTGACCACCATCGCATTTTGCCCCTGTCTTTCATGCTGCTGCGTGGCTCGCCAGACCCACACACTGTGTCATTTTCCATCGTGGCCTACTCCTGTTTTTTCCACCTCTAGAATGTTATTGTGCCACTGTCTGACCTCATGCTGCTGCTGCTGTTTATGCCGTCAATTCCACACTGTGTCATTGTGCCACTCTTTGGCCTACTCCTGTTTTTGGCCACCTCCAGAATGTCATTGTGCCACTCTCTGACCTCATGCTGCTGTGGCTGCCGCCGTCACCTCCACACTCTGTCACTGATGTTGCCACCTGAGCCCTCAGCTTGTTTTTTTCCAGCTGTCGCTGCCATGGCTTTATCAGGCTACATTCCCCCTTCAGTTTTTTGGTCAGTTTTGCCCTCTTAAGTGCCCAGGGAATTTTAGAGTGAAGCGATTCTAATAGCGGCGGCAGTCATCTGCGTGTCATACTAAAACACAACATTGTATGAAGACCAAACCAAGCTCCCTCTGCATATTTAAGCATGGCACAACGTTCTACAGCACCCTGCAGGCTCTGTGCAGCCTGGAAATAGCTGTTTTTTAATGTGATTCGTCCCAAAGTAATTCGGAACGAAGTTATTTTTTGACGAGAAATTCGGCGAAGTGAACGAACCGAATTTCGGGAAATGCGCCCATCTCTAGTTCCTATGATATATATATGAAATTTGAGGTCCAACATACAAGACATTGCAGATTTCAGGCGCCCCATTCCATAGAACAGTACTATAGTACACCGTTTTTTTCAAAACCGTTGGTTTTTTAATCCAAAATCTGAGCTGTTTAGACTACAACTCGGATTTTCTATTGAGGTCTAAGGGGATTATGTGACAGTCGAATTTTGCGGATTCTAAATACTGAATCTGCTTAAAAATCTGACTGTTATCCAGTCCTGTGTATACATAGCCCAGTAGTTGTCCTGTGAACACATTCTCCCACCTGAATTCTGCATCTCTGCAGCCCCTCCAGAGTTGCCATGGGCCTGTTGGCTGCTTCTTTAATTAGAGCTCTCCTTGACGGGGGTGTCAATTCAGGTAGAAGGCCATTGTCTTGGCTTGTTAGCAGTCTTAGTTTACTCCTTCCATTTACGGATGATGGATTGAACAGTGCTCAATGAGATGCTCAGAGCTTGGGCTATTTGTTTAAAGCCTAACCCTGCAATAAACTTTACCGCAACTATATTCCCAAGATGTCTGGTTTGTTCCTTGGTTTCATGATGCTGGTTGTTCATTAACCCCTTAACAATCGTCCACTGTCTTTTGATGGGGGCAGATCGTGTTCCCTGTCAGCGGTGGTGCCAAAAGACATGGCTGCCTATAGAGTGGGTTTGCGGCTTCCAGCACTACAGCTGTTCTAGGAACGGAGCTGTAGTTACCAGTGTAGACCAGAGAAAGCCTCCAACCATCACTGTTTAACCCTTTGATTCCCGGGGTCCTTGACCACAGCATAATCAAAGGGAATTCACTTGCTTCATCAAGTCACCAGGATTCCCAGTGCCCAATGAAGAATGGGGAATTTCTATGCAGACAGCCCTGGGGATCTAGAGTAGCCCCAGGGCTGTCTGCATAGTGAGACTCATACTGACACATAGTGTAATATATTAGCATACAGTTGTATGTTAATACATTACTAAGTATACAATAGTTATCTCTTTAGTGGAATAAAAAGAAGTGAAATGCATAAAAAAAGTTGAAAAAATAAAAACAAATATTTAGCACAAAACTTTTTGTGCATTCATTAATAAAGAATTTTAAAGAAACTACACATATAAGGTATCCACATAATCAAAATAACCTGTAGAGTTAATCTAATTTTGTGTGAAATGTGAAAGCTGTAAAAATAATAGCAAAAAAGGCCTCATACATTTAGCTGGCCATTAAGTTGCCAAATGCTTAAGGGGTTAATATTCCCTAACAAACCTCTGAAGCCTTCACAAAATACAGTAGCTATAGTTATACTGGGAATAAATTACATACATATGTGCTCTGTTCACTAATTAGGTGACTTCTTAAATCAATTGGTCATAATGGATTTTATTTAGGGGTATCAGAGTACAGGGGCCGAATACATATGCACACCACACTTCTCCGGTTTTTGCAAAAATTTGAAAAGTATGTATCATTTTGTTTAACCCTTTACTGACATTGGACATCTGTGTATGTCTTCATTCTGTCAAGGGACTTTGTAGCAGGATTGCAGCATGCTCACGCTACATAGCCGCCAGGTGTTAGCTACTTAATGCAGCTAACACTCTGCGTTTATAGTACGGGAAGGCGCCGGCGGCATCCTGTGCCCCAGGCAGGAAGTAGTAGAACTGCCATGTTTGTACACTTTAATGCATTGTATTACTATGCATTAGGCTGTATAAATGATCTCACCCCCTAGTGATGAAGTACCCTAGGGGGGGCTCAAAGTTAAATTATAAAAAAAAATATAAAAATATTTATAGTTCAAATCACTCCCTTTTGCCATTTTACAAATAAAAAAATTCATAATAATAAAACATTAGACATATTTGGTATC
Organism: Phyllomedusa bahiana; assembly: GCA_025379985.1. Lineage (NCBI taxonomy): Eukaryota > Metazoa > Chordata > Amphibia > Anura > Hylidae > Phyllomedusa > Phyllomedusa bahiana. The sequence continues at coordinate 22,079 of JAODAL010020534.1, forward strand.
ACCGCATCCAAAAATGTCCAATCTATTAAACTATAACATATTTATCCCATATTCTGAACACTGCAGAAGGAAAAAAAATTCCAAATGCCAGATTTGCATTTTTTTGGGTCATTTCACATCCCATAAAAATTGGAATAAATTTAATCAAAAAAGTTGCATGTGTTCTAAACTGGTAGCAATAAAAAATAAGCTTCAGCCTGCAAAAAATACCCCCTCACTCAAATTTCAAAAGTAGAAAATTTTTGGAATTTAAAAGCCCTCATATGTCTATGTAGATGTAAAAATACAAAAGTTACGGCTCTGTGAAGGTGGGGAGGGGAAAACGAACATGAAAAAAAAAACCATGGGGTTAAGGGTTTTTTAATATTAAACTTTTTATTATATATATATATTGTGAGCTTTAACGGCTCTGGGATGTGACTCACGTTTTAGGCAGAGACAGAGACGTATTCCAGGTGAAAAAAATACAGGGCTTCTGTATTTTATTGGAGCAAACAGAAAATGCAAAGTGCAAGGCTGCACAAACACAAACCCAAAAAAAAAATGCCTGCCCGTCTGGGCTCTGCCTAAAAGAGACCAGCTAACTGACAGTCTTTTAAGTTCCCTGCCCGATTTTCCAGCAATCTCCACCCAAGGTTTTAAAAGGGAGCCAGGGGTTGTAACCACCATAGTCAGCTTACCCGCTGACTTTTTATTCCAGGTAAAACCCCGAGTGGAGTCATGGGGAGTGAGCACCCACCCTGCTCTATGCTCACTCCCAATGAAAGGCCGACCCAGGAAATGGGGTGAAGCCATACTAACCTTAAATGTGTTAAAAAATATTTTCGACAGTCTGTACTGTCGACTTCAAACTAATTTTGGCCTTTCATTTCCCCAAGGCTTCTTACCTTGGGGGCATGTGTCGGGACAATCGAAGGGGGCACGCAAGGACCCTGGCCGGGATGTATACGCCATTGTTTCACCCTTCCCCGCTGTTGCCACCTTACATATCCCCCCCCCTCTGCTCAGAAAACCCCTTTGGGGCAGAGCACCCTTGTGCCCCGAAACTAAGCACTCTGGATAAACCGTCTGCGTTTGCTTGTTGGGACCCAGGACGGTGTTCGACGCAGAATTTAAAGTCCTGTAAGGCCTGGAAACCCCACCGGGCCCACCCTCGTTTTCTTCCCTTTATTTTGGGCCATCCTTTTTAGGGGGGAGTGATCGTGATAACCCTAAACTGCCTTCCCACCTGGTAATAATGAGCGACCCCGATTGCCCATTTGGGGCCCAAACATTCCCTCTTTTACAATGGGAAAAATTTTTTTTTCGGCTGCCGACAGCTTCCGGCGGGAGGTCCCCAAATGGGGTTTTTTCCCCCGGGGGCCCCCTTTGGGAAAAAGACTGCCCTAAGCCAAATTCTGAGGCACCCGTCTGCACCGGGAAAACTCCCCCCGAAAATTAGGGGTGATCAAAAAAAGGCCTCTTACAAAAAAACCCCCTTTGAGTTTTTGGGAAGGCTTGCTGGGGCCTCGGGAATTCCCTGTACCAGGGGGGAATTTTGCCCCCCTTTTGGTGAGATCTGTGAGAGGGGGCAGCTATTGGGGGAAAAAACCCTGGAAAAAAACCTCCTGTAAAAAACCTGCAATGCCAGGAAGGTTTTAAACCTGTTTTTTGGGGAAAACAGGTTGGGGCCCAAATTTCTGAAGGTTTGGGTTTTCTCCCCGGGGTTTTATGCCCCCCGGGGCCGTATTAAAACCCGGGGTTTGGGGCCTCCTTACCCCTATCGCGAAACTTCTGGGGGTTTGGGCCTTTTGGGGACCGGCGGCCCCTTTTCGCTTTAAAGGGGCCCGCTTGCACTTTAGCCAGAGGGGAAATTTCCCAATCGGGCTGTAGATCCCCACTTTCTTCCAGGTATGCGGCTGGTAGTTTTTATGCAGTGCAGGATGATGTCCTTTTAACCCTTTCTGAAGGTGCCGGGGCCCCATGAAAACCCCAAGGGAAGGACCACGTACTGGAAGTGTCCTCGGGGGTGGAAAATGCGTTTTCCCCTTTGGGCCCTGATCTGTGAGGGGAACCTCCCAAATTCCCTTTGGTGGGGGGTCTTAAGGTGGTCATATACCCCCCCCCTTGGGGTCCCAACATCTCTTTCAGCTCGTCCCCCCTTGGGCATGGGAAAGGTTTCCGAATTTGGAAAACTTCATTTAACTTGCGGAAGTCATTAAAAAAACCCGAAAAGCTACCATCTGGCCTTAGAATAATCACGAGGGGGTTGGACCCCCCACTTTGGGACTTTCTATTCCCCCCGGGGGGTTTACCCATTTTCCTCACTTCTTCTGAAAGGGGCTTGCCTTTTGGGCTTTTGGCCCCTGTTTGGCCTAAACCGCACCTTTTGGCGGGGCTGGGTTTAACAAGTCTGTTGGTTTGGACATCTGTCCGGCCAGGGGTTCAGCAAAATTACCCTCGGTTCCTCTGGGGAAACTCCCAAAATCCGGTTTTCTGGACCTTGACAAGGACTCCGAAAAAATACGGGGGTAACCCTTGTATGGGACCTTTCCCCGACTCCCCCTTTCAGCCCCCAGGCTTTCTCGGTCCTTCCAGGGTTTGATGAGGTTTTAAAATGGTAAAAATTTTGGGAGGGTTTTTTTTCCCTGGGGGAAAACCTTGGAAATTCACCTCACTTTTACCCCTTACAGATTTAAAAGGGGCCTTGCCCTTTTTCTAGAAACTTGCTTTCTCAGTTTGGTACAAGTACCCAGCACCCTGTCCCCGGGGGGAAAAAGGGCCTGACTCTTGCGGTCCTGTTGTTTAAAACCCCGGGGCCCGGGGGTTCCCGGGCCTGTAGAAAGTTCTCCCCTTTCAATGGGCATAACTGCCGCGATCCTGTCCTGCATGTCCCGGGTTTATGCTCTATGGGCCCTTCTTTTAAAAGGGGTTTTTCCCCTTGCTCCCAAAGGGTTTTTCTGGCCCATGGGGCCAGGTGCCCTCGGGGGGGGTCTCCCTTTAGGGAGCTCGAATTTGGCGAGAACCCCATGGATGCCTGTGGGGCTTTTCCCGGGGTGGGGAACTTTAAAATAAAGGGGAACAGGTGGTCCCAAATCCCCACCATCCCTTTTCCCACCCCCCCCCCTTTTTTTAAAACCCCCTTTAAAGGGTTTTTTAAGCGCTCGACCAAAAACCAAAGGTTTGGGGGGTGGTACACGGAGGTGTGAAGGGGGGGCAATCTTTTGCGGGGGCATAGCTCTTTGGTTAACCCTTTGGGCATAAAAAGGGGGGCCCCGATCGGTCAAAGGGTCTCCTTTTTGGGGTCCCGATACGGGGGAATAGCTGGAAACCCAAATCCCCCGCTACCCTTTTTGGGGGGTGTTTCTGAGGGGTACAGCCCGGGGGAGCGGGTGGCGTAAACTAGACGACCGGTATGGTTTTGCCCTCTAGCCGATTTAGGGAGGGGACCCACCGATCCATTTCCAATCCGTCAAATGGTTTTCCCCCTTTTAATGGGGGGGAACCCCAAAGGACTCCGGAAATGGGGGTTTAGGGGGGTGGACCTGGGCACTCCGGGCAGGACTGACAGAACTCTTCCCCCGGGGCCCTTTTAGATGCCGGGCCAGTGGGGTTCCCCCTCCACCCCCTCCCCAGGGTTTTTTCCGCCCCCAAATGTCCCCCAAAAAAATGGGAATGTGCCAGTTTAAAAATCATACCACATGTGTTCGGGGTACCACCAAAAAGCTCCACTAAATCGTTTGGGGTCTTTTTCACCCCTACAATAAATTGTCCCCCTACGATGAAGTTTAGGGTAGGGCCCAAACCCCCCCCTGGTTCCTTTTGGTCTTCCCTTTAAGACCCTTTTCGCTTTTCCAAAACGTTACCCCGGTTTAGGGTCCTCCTTCTCTGTGCCAAAATTTCCCCTCCGAGAACTGGCAAGGAGGAAGTTCTAAATCAGAGGGGGGCTCCTCTGGATCTCCAGCCGGACCGACAAAGGGGGAAAAAGGCCAAAAGATTCAACTTTGCCCCCTTGTTTTGGCCCCACGAATTTACAGAAAAGGGACATTCCCTGATACATTTTACACGTTTATTTCCCCAAAGATCCCAAAACTGAGGAAAATCAAAGCCAATTAAATGCGCTTGAGGTAGACTGGTTTACCCACCCGGGCCCCCTCATGTTGGGGGGACCCCCCAGGCAGTTCTTTTGCCCCGTATGGCAGTGGGGTAGTCCCTTTGGGGTCCCCCTGGGGTTTTTAAAATACCCCCATCCGGCGTGGAGTAGTTGCTCTGGGTCACAGTCGGGTTGCAAAAAGGGTCACTAAGTCCCCCCAGTCCAGGAGGGCCTGCACCCGTGTCCATTAATGGTAACAGGGCACTCTCGTCGGTCCTTTCCAGCAGCGACCCGAGTGGAATATGACGGCCGGGCAAACCAGGAGGTACGCCTCCCCAACCCACATTCCATGGGTTCCTCCCTGCCTGGGCAATGTGCCGCCACATGTCCCAGTCCTTGGCACCGCCTGCAGACTAAGGGGGGGGGGGGGGTGGGACCCCGGGCTTTAGAAACAGGGTCCCGTTTTGGGGTAGGTGGCCTCTCCCCCCTTCCGTATACCCGTGACCCCCCTTTCGGGACAGGAGCAGTCTTACCGCGGTTGGAGGTCTGCGGATTCCCCGGGGTATGTAGGACTTGCAGGAACTCCTCTGTAGCGCTGTACCGTTCCACAACCGCGACCAGTTCGTCCACGCTTTTGGGGTCGGTGTACCCCACGCACCTCTGGAGCTTGATGGGAAGGGCCCGCACAAAATGGTCACAGACCACTCGCTCGACCACCTGGGCAGGTGTGTGGGTCTCCGGCTGTAGCCACTTGTTGGTAATGTGGAACAGGTCGTACATTTGTGACCTGGCGGGCTTGGCAGGATCAAACTCCCAGGCTTGCACTCTCTGGGCCCGTACGGCCAGGGTGACCTCCAGTCGGGCCAGGATCTCCCCCGCAGTTTGGTGTAATCCTTGGCGTCTTGGACACACAGGTCGAAGTAGGCCTTCTGCAGTTCGCCCGTTAGGAAGGGAGCCAGGACATCCGCCCACTGGTCCGCCGGCAGCTGCTCTCTCTCTGCTATCCGCTCAAAGGTCCCCAGGTAAGCCTCGATGTCGTCATCCGCGGACATCTTGCGCAGGGAACCTTGCACCACCTGGCGGGCTGTGAACTGAGCACTTGTTGGTACTTCTGGCCTTGCAGCCAGGGTCTGTAGTCTGCGTGTGATTTACCTGCTGTTGTTCCTTCACCGTGGCTTGGTGGGTCTCAATTAGCAGGCGATTCGTTTCTCGTGCTTGCAGCCCGGATGGTCTCTTCGTGCGCTGTTTTCTGCTGCCTGGACGCCACTTAGCGTGAGGTTAGCGTTGGCTTGGAATTAGCTGCTCACCAAGTAATCCATTTTAGCCGCCGATCCTGCTAGACCGTGTGGTCAGCTTGCTTGCACCCGGAACATAAGTTTTTACTCTGTTACAAGGAGAGTAGCTTCCTCTATTTTGCGCCGCATTCTCCACCATGTGTGAGCTTAACGGATACTGGGATAATGACTCACGTTTCAGGCAGGAGACGTTATTCCAGGTGAAAAAAAATACAGAGGTTCTGTTTTTTATTGCAGCAAGCAGAAAATGCAAAGTGCAAGCTATGTACGAAACAACAAAACAGAAAAACAAAACGCCTGCCCGTCTGGGCTCCTTAGCTAACAGAGACCAGCTTAACGGCAGTTGTAAGTTCCTCTGCTGATTTTCCAGCAGGTCATCACCCAAGGCTTAACAGGTAGCGGGGTTGTTAATGTCACCATAGTCAGCTTACCTGCTGACCTTGAATATTCCAAGTTAACCCGGATATAGAGGGGAGTCATGGGGAGTGAGCACCCACACAGCTCTATGCCTGCAATCCAACTGAAAGGGCCGACCCAGGGAAATGCTGAAGCCCCATTCTACCTTAAATGTTGTTAGTCATACATGTATGTCGACAGTAGTGTACTGTCGAACTCATCTAATTTTGGCCTTTAATTTCCCATAAGGATCACATTACCTTGGGGGCATGTTGTCGGGGACATCAGGAAGGTGCACTGCATGGACCCTGGCCGGGATGTAAACGCCTTTGTACACCCTTCTGCTGTTGACCACCTTAAATTATTATATATGTATATTAGTGTATATATATATATACGATATATAATATCTATTGTTAAGGCCGCAGCCTGGGAATAGGATCTACAAGGGTAGTAGGATTATATCCCAGCCAGGTTCTGACATATGTCTGGGGGGTCAGGGACGCATGCTCCACCAAGATAAGTCAGCCTTGGTGGAGTGAAAGGCGTTGATAAATGAAGTCGACAGACAAACTGTCGACCTATGGTTTACTCTTGTTTCAGTAAGGCTTACCAGCCTATGTCCCGGCGTTGGCCTATTCAATTGGGAGTAGAAAGAGGCAGGGTGTGGTGTTACTCCCATGGGTCACGCCAGGAATTTCCTGGCTTGCATAAAAGCCGTCAGCAGGTTAGCTGACTGTGTCGTCCGGAGTACTCCAGTCTACATTCTGGGCTGCGAGGTGTTCACACCGGTGGAAAAGCCAGTGTCTAGGACCAACAAGGTGTGATAGTGAGGGAGCTACACCATTGTTAGCAGCGCTCAGACGAGCAAGTCTTTTTGTTTTTTGTTCCGTTGCTCGTGACATGGTCTTGCATGGGTTTTTGTATCTGCTGTTTAAATAATAACCACGGAGCCAAGCAGCCGTTTGGTCACCTGACTTTCTGCCTCTGTCTCATGCCTGTGGAAGACTCATGAGGTGATCCCAGAGTGTGCAGGCTCTCACATGGTGGAGGATGCTATGGGCATTTTAAAGAGACGCCTTCTTTAAGAGATGTGGCAGACGAAACGTGGTGTTCCATAATATGTCGTGGGTTAAATCGTGGGCAACAGTGAACCAGCAGGAGACACCCAAAATGGATGAGTGGTGAAGCAGTTACTACAGGCAAACACAACCTCCAGCTAATGGCGGAAGCCAACCATGTAAGGCTCCACAGGAGACCGTGCGGGGGCTCAAGCAGAGACAACCGCCTGTTGATTGAGACTCACAACCAGGCTAGCCCTTTTCCTTAAAGAAACAACCACAGTTTAAACCTGATTGTGTTCAGCAGCACTCCAAGGTCCTGAATGTGACAAGACCAGAGGGGGAGCAGGTGGGCCCTCCATGCCCGTCAAGTGGTTGCTGCAAGTTCTACGTAAAATGACACCACTATTGATGATGTGGAGGCGTTTATTCTCGGGCACCTTCGAGAGGATCGACCGAGAGGGAGAGCAGCTACCCGTTGGTGGACCTGTGGGCTGACGTCCTGGCCTCCCTTTATTACTGGCGAGCCACAAAAGGCCTACTTTCGACCTGAGAGCTGGGAGAAGACGCCAAGGGACTACACGCGGCTAAAAGGGTTAGATCCAAGCCTGGGACTTGGGGGTTGCTATGGCGGTCCAGGGGCACAGAGAGTTCACGCACTGGGAGTTCGATCAGACAAAGCCAGGCTCGGTCACAGAATGTATGACCTCTTCCGTCAGACCTCACCAGCAAGTGGGCTGACAGCTCTCCGCGATACGTCTGTGGCTAGCTGTCCAGGTGACGGAGCGGGTCGTCTGGTGACCCACTTCTGTGCTGTTGTAGCCTACCCGTGGGGGATCCATGCGGTGTTGTGTGGGGTTTTCATCGGTACCTCCCAAAGCTGGCACGAAACTTTGTCCTCCATTGTGGAGCGTTAGAGTGCCACCGAGGAGAGTTCCTTCAGGACTGCAATCCACCGGAGTCAGCATGGGGTAAGACTTTGTCCCTTGTTCCCAGTGAGTGATGTGGGAACAATCAGAGGGTCCATGAGGGGATGGGGGATCCCGGCTGGGTCGAGAATGGGGAAGGTTGCCAACCCCAAAGAGGATTTCTCCGCTCTTGCCAGTAGGCCGGGGGCCCCATAATATGTGGCGATGCAAATAGCTCGGACACATCGCCACTCAGTGTCCTACTTAGGGGGAACCCATGGACTATTGGTTATAAGGCGGTACAGAGTGATTGTATGCAAGGACATTCTTACACCACGCACATTGAGACTGGGGGAAATCGATGTGGGTATGCACCATAAAATCATTAATGGACACACCGTACAAGCCTCATGGACTTACAGGAAGTTTTTGGTATACCCTGTGAGGCAGCTGGTGGGCGCAGACCAACTCTGCCGGCCACGCTGTATAGGCGGTGATCTGTGTACACAGGGGACACTCTGGACTACCCAACCGCGTGTAGTTGCTACTGACCAGAAAGACCGCCCCCCTGCGGGCCCGCCACACTATGAGGTGGTCTGTCGTTGTGTGTCTTACTGCCCACAGTTAATTTTTTTTTTAATTCATTGGCTCTGTGATTTCCCCTTGTTTCTTGGGATTTGTGGGGGAAATAAAAAGTGTGCCCATATCATGTGGTAAAGAGGGTATATGTTGTATGCACGGGACAGAGGGCCCGTGTGGGTTTCCCATTGTGCTGTCTGGTGGGGACCCCGAGGGAAAGATCCCTCTGAGGCTAGAGTTTGCCTTCTGTGCCAGTATCAAGGTGGGAACTTTGGCACGGAGCAGCTGAGGGACCCGCAAACTTGGTGCATGCCCTGGAAAAGTGTGAAGGTAATATGTATGGGAAAGCCCCAGGAACCGGCCGAGAGTTTGGTTTACCATATTTTGTCTGGTCAACAAAATATGCGTGTACCGGGTAAAAAAGACCACAGAAACGTAAGTTGGGTTAGATGGCAGTTAGGTGGTGCATCCTGGTCACATAGTCGCCAGGTTTGGGAGCTAGCCCACTCCCATATGTTGGTGGGGACACTTAGGGGTGTGAGAAGACCCGGGAGAGAGTGGAGGTAATTTTTTAATGGCCAGGATAGTTACAGGGCAATTGAGGAATACTGCCAGTCTGCCCAGAGTGTGTGAAATTAACGCCCTTGATCCCATTTTCGGTGTCCCCAATTCCTCTGCGAATAATAGAGGTCCACTTTGAGAGGTCGGATGGACATGTAGGACGCTCCCAAGTCAGCCCGAGGACTCAGCACATCTTAGGTGGGTCCTCGAACTACGCCACTCACTATCCGAGGCATTCCCTTAGGACACTTCCTCAAAGGAATAGCTAAGGAACTGAGTTTCCAAGATGTTTCACCGCACGGGTATCACCGAAGGAAGATACTAACAGACCAGGGCACCCCCTTAATGTTTAGGTCTCCAAGTGAAACTCTGCCGTCTTACTTAACATATACACATCTTCCGTACCTCAGTTATCATCCCGACCATGGTCTGGGTGGAAGATTTTCAATAAAACCCTAAAAGCGATTGCTCAAGAGGTGGTAGATATAGGGATGGGAGAGAATTGGGAACCGTCTCTCTTACCTACCTCATGTTCTCGTTTGAAGGGAAGTCCGCAGGCCCTCCACAAGAGATTTTCAGCCTTCGATGATCTGTATGGTAGACATCCCGGGGGCTCATGGACATAGCCAAGGAGGACTTGGCGACATGGCGAGCAGGAGAATACCCTAATAGGAGTGTCTATTGAGCACATCGCTGAATGCAGTGTAGCAAGGGATTTGCGGACCGTTCTACCCATTAGTACGTGAGACCTGCAGGCAGGCGCAAGAAACCAGGCTCCAGAGTATTACAACAGGTCAGGCAAGGGTCAGAGTGTTTCAGCCAGGCGAGCCCGGGTACTAGTAGACTTGTTACCCACGGATCGAAAGCAAATTTCAGCGCGAAGTGGCAGGAACCCTTATGAGATTACGGAGCGGGTCGCTGAGGTAATTATAAGGTCTTCCCAGCCCTTCTGGTGCGGTAAATAGTGAAACGTAGATCAAATTTACCATGTCAAAAAAACTTAATTAAGCCCTGGAGAATATGCGTCAAGTCTGTGGGTGGCGGTCAGGAGAGCCATAGGGGATGCCCCAGTGAAGGGAGATTACCACCGGTCCGTATCTCTGAGGTCATTGTGTCCGAAGCACGAGCGGCAGGAAATGTGTGGGTTCCTTGACAAAGGAATCAGCAGGTTTTTTTGGACTGCCACGGTAGCGACTGTAAGTCATTTCAATGATCATCGTCACAGAACCTTGGCCAGAAGGTACGTTTGAGGCCGTATAGGGTGCTGAGGCCAGAGGCATCGATTGCTGAGGTAGTTGAAAAGATGCTAAAGGTTGGGGTTCATAGAAAGGACCCAAAAGTGGGTCGTGGTGGAGTCTATAGTGCTCATACCGAAACCTGATGTGAGTTTGCCATTCTGCAATGATTTTCGCAAGTTTCATGAGCCTAATCAAAAATTTGATGCTCTACCGATGCCCACGGGTGGACTGAGTCGTGTGTCGTCGCGGGCTAGGAACCTGCTAAGGTAAATTTCTTACATTAGACCTGTCCAAGGGCTATTAGGAGGTGCCCGCTAACAAGGAAGTAGGGAGAAATTGCTTTTTTCACCCCCAGATGGACACTTTCATTATGTTGTTTGCTTCCCTTTGGCTACATGGGGGCTATAGCCCGGCCAAATTCCAAGAGGATGAGATGGACGTCATCCTACAGACATCATAGAAAATATGCTCGTCGGCATATTTGGATGATGTGGTGGTATTTAGTACGGACCTGGGAATCCCACCTACCAGAGGACAGCCGTCTTAGATGCCATGTATGGCAGCAGGGTAACTGCCAACCTAATAAGTGTGCACATAGGGCTAGAGGAGGCGTCGCTTATATAGGCTAGATGACATTCGGGAAGGTGTGGGTCATCACGCCCCAGATGGATAAACTTGAAGCAATTGTGAATTAGGCCCCAAACCGGCTTTCCTGCAGAAGCAGGTCAGGGCTTCTTCTTGGTATAGGCAGGGTACTATAGGAGATTTGTGCTCCAACTTTTGCCTCCATATGCAGCCCCTCTTACACGATCTACAAACGGGGTCCAAGTCCATCATGGGCAAGTGGAACCGGGAGGCCGAACTAGTCTTTTAAAAATGTCTGAGAAGAGGTACTCTGCAAGAGGACCATGTGCTCGATTTGAGCCAAAACTACCAAAAGGAATTTTTGGTCCTGGCAGACGCCTTGAGGTGGGATAGGGCTGTTCTGTCAAAGTTGGTTGAGGGAGAAGAACACACGTTAGTGTACCTCAGCCGGAAGACTGTCAGGCGGGAGAAAAAAATACGCTCATTGTAGAGAGAGAATGCTCCTGCCTGGCCATTAAGTGGGCTATTGAGGCATGCGCTAACTACCTGATAGGTAGACCCTTTAAAGTAATCACGGACCATTCACCTCTATAAAGTGGATTGGCTACAATACAAAGGGAAAAACGCCTAAGGGTGACCGGTGGTTCCTGGCTTACAGGAATCTTTAAATTCTATGTAGGAAATCGCCCCGGGTACAAACAAGTGGAAATGCGGATGCACTGTTCGCGGGGTGCTTAACTTTATGGCACAAAGTGACTCCGCCCCACAGGTCTGAGCAGAGGGGGGGCGATTATGTAAGGCCGCAGTGGGAAAGGTCTACAAGGGAGTAAATATCCAGCCAGGTTCTGGACATATGTATCTGGGGGAGTCCAGGACGCATGTTTCCCAAGAATAAGCCTCACCTTTGGTGGAGTGTGAAAAAGGCCGTTGATTCAATATGATATTGTCGACAGTCACAAAACTGTCGACCTATGTTTAATCCAGTTTAGTACGGCTTACCAGCCATTCCAGGGGTTGGCCTTTATTGGGACTGTAAGCAAAGAGCAGGATGGTTGGATGGCCAGGGTGCTTATCCCCATGGCTCCACGCCAGGATTTCATGGCTGTCATAAAAGCGTCAGCAGGTAAGCCTGAATGCGGCGTCGGCTGTACCGCCTAGTCTTACCTTCTGGGCTGGAGGGTTCCACACTGGGAAAAGCCCAGTGCTGAGATCCAACATGGTGATAGTGGGTGAAGCTACCCATTGTTAGCAAGCGTCTCAGACGAGAAAAGTCTTTTTGTTATTGTTGTTGCCTGGTGATGTTTGACTTTGGTTTGTGTTCTGCTGTTTAATATACACACGGAGCCAAGCAGCCGTTTGTACCTGACTTTTGCCTCTGTTCATGCCTGGAAGACTCATGTGGTGATCCCAGAGCTGTGCTATGGCTACAATCATGATAGTTTTTATTAAATATATAATATTTAGTATATTATATATATATATATATATATATATATATTATATATATATTACAATATTGCTCAAGACACAATGTAACTAGAGGTCAATTGACTACTTCTGTGAAATCAACCTGACTACAGTTATCATCACAAGAATGTTAGGAACAGACACAAAGGATTAGAAGTTATGGCTAATTAGCAAGACACCTCCTTTATGGGAGAGTTTCTGCAGGTGGTGACCACAGACCATTTCTCTGTTCTGCGTTCCTGTTTTTGGCTGTTGTTTGGTCACTTTTTGACCGCATTATGTCATTACTCTCACCCTAGAAATAGCTCATGATGCGATGTCTGCAACCACAGAAGTTGCTCAGTGTAGTGCAACGCTTATCAGGATGCACATTCACATGTGAGCTGTGGCAGAGAGGTTTTATAGCTGTGGTCTGTTCAGTCAGTGTACCAGAGCATGAAACACGATTCCAGAGGCATTTTGGAGGTGAGCGTTTGTGTGGATTTCAACAAACCAGCAGATAGGAGAACAGAGGAGCAGTTGCCAATTAGCCATGACAAAACGACATCCAGCAGCCATTAATATATATCTATGTGTCTGCTGAAACTGTCAGAAATAGACACCATGAAGGTAGTATGAGGGCCTGACAGCATTTGCCAGAGAATATCAAGATTGGCAGAGTTGACATTGGTGCCCTGTGCTCTTTATGGATAAGAGCAGAGTCACTCGGTGCACAAGTGACAAACCTGACTGAGTCTGGAGTTGCCGTGGAGAATGTTCTTGTGTCTGCAATATCTTCCAGAAGGACTGGCTTGGCAGTGAGTCAGTAATGGTGGGGAGGTGCATTTTTGGTTGAGGGCCAAAAAGCCTCCGTGTGCTAGCCAGAGGGTAACTGACAGCCTTTACATGGTACCGGGATGAGATCCTCAGATCACTATTGTGGACCCATTTGTAGGTGCAAGTGGACAATGGGTTTCCTTCTGATACATGAGACAATGCCAGGCCTCAGTATGGCTGAATTGTTGTCAACAGCAGTATCTTTTTTTTATTTCTTCCTGCAATGATGAAACACATTGAATTGATGTTATGGACTGGCCTGCCCATTCCCCAGACCTGAATCCAAGCTAACAGATTTGGGACATGTCTCGCTCCATCCACCAACGCCACGCAGCTCCACAGACTGTCCAAAAGTTGACTGATGCTTTAATCCAGGTCGGGGAGAAGATCCCTCAGGAGAACATATGCCGCCTCTTCCAGAGCATGCCCAGGTATTATAGGGAGTTCATACTGGCATGTGGGGCCACACACACTATGGAGCCTCATTTCCTTGTCTTGAGGCATTTCTATTGAAGTTGGATCAGCCTAAAATTTGATTTTACACTTTGATGTTTTGAGTTTCATTACTGAATACCGCAGACCTCATGGGATAATAATTTTGATTTTCATTCGATCATTTTTATTTTTTTCAACGATTTCCACTTTGTAAGGATGTGTGAAGAATTGCACTGGATATTTCATTCATTGAGATCTAGGATGTGATACATATGATATTAACTTCCTACAGCTGTATTTATCAGGAGAAGTAGCTTGTAGTGAGAGGAAATTTTATGTGCTGCCAAGACACATTGTTAGCAGTGTTATTTTCAAAGTTGCTGATTGCATGACAAATATTGTTCTACAAGAATCTGACAAGAATGTATTAAGGCTTGCAACGCGTAGAGTCAGTAAATCCTTAAGGGTTACAGCTCTTTTGTGTTTAGTAAAAAAGATATGAGTGATAAGAGTGATAAGCTCTAAGCTAGCAACTAATGATAAGACAAAAAGACATGTGTGTATTACATCACAAGCACTGGCCACTGCTGAGAAGTGAGAGTTAGTCTGGATGGTTTAAAAAAAACCTAGCGGAAGCTTGTGTAAAGAAGCAGTAGATAAGAACTGCTTTAAAACCCCATTCACATGGTGCTTTGGCAGTCCATTCAAGGTGTCCATCGGCATGCCATAAAAAGGGTATTCTGACAGATATTGTGGTGGAACTGCGACAGGACCATATATTCTAGTTAAAGCAACTTAGTCCATAATTCCGGACAACTGTTGGACTACGAGTAGTGAAAAATTATTCTGATGCACAAGCTGTACACATTCACTAAATAGGAGAAATGTAATCCAATTTGGATTATGTTTGACCTATAGAAGTATAAGACCCCACTGTGGTCCCTCCACAGTATTCTTCCATCAATTTTTACAGTATCATGAATGAGTTGTCAAAACACTATGTGAATGGGACCTAACTGTGAAATGAAGCCAAACTGGAAGGGTATGTTCACAAGGCGTGTTGAGTCCGTGTGAACATACATTTTTAGATAATGTGTTTGGATTCTGTCTGTGGACCGCTTAAACGGACCACAACCCGTATTAATCTAATCTAAATGTCAGTTACATTTTTGCTTTCTTACTGTGAAACACAGCATCTATGTTCATCACCGAGTGGTTCGGCCGTATGGTGTATCATAGGTCTACTCAGGTTCATCTTTCAGATCCGTTACTCAAGAATTTGACATGTCAATTCTTCTGTCCGAAAGACGCAGCAGGAGCCCTTTAATAAAACTATAGGGTGCGCTCTGCTGCATCCTAAAAGCATCCAAACCGCAGCTGGTCGTTGGATATGTGTTGGTTCCATTTAGGATCCGAACGGCGCTGCGTTTTTGGATGAGATTTTCGGATCCAAAACGGATACAAAATTGGATCTAAAAATGCTGTGTGAACATAGTGTGTTACGAACAGCAATGGTCATAGTCTTTGTTTACCTTTGCCTACATGCTTAAAGCTAATTAAAGAGATGGGAGTACCCCTTTAGTCTACTTAAAACTTTATTCTCTTTTAGTCATAAAGTTACATGAAAATGGACATGACAGTCAATAGCATGTCCAGACAGCTGTGATTATTAAGTTGCCTCGTTGTCAGAAAATTTATAGGGTTTGGAGTATATTCATTGTTATTGTCACGGGTGGCCCCCGCTCCTGTGTGCTCTGCGGGCCGCGGACGCACCCGTGTCTGCCTCCCCGGGTGTGTGCACGGCCCAGGGGCTGCGACGGCTGTCAGCACGACGAGCGGCGGTATCGTGCGGCGACACAGGGGACTCACCTGACCTCGTTCTGTCCCCGTCCGCGCCCTTGACTGGACGAGGAATTTTGTCTAATTAAGAGGAGAGCGCGCGTGCCCGTCCTCTAAGGGCGCGTGCGCTCGTAGCTCGAAGATTTAAAGGGCCAGCGTCCAGTTAAATGGCTAATTTGCCAATCGCCTCCTGTCTATTTAAGAGTTTAGTGCGGCTCATGTCACTCTGTTGTGGATCTATGTTGCCTCGTCGCTTAGCTAAAGCTTCCTAAGTATATTCTCGCCTTACCCGTGTGTTTGTTCCAGAACACTCTTGCTACGTTTTCTCGACTCCGAACCTCTGCCGGCCAGCCTTGACCTTCCTGCCTGTCTCACGTCACGAACCTTTGCCGCTTAGTTTACGTTCACCTGGCAGTGCTCTTAACTTAGCATCGCTTTGCGGTGGTACACAGCGGATCCACTACGCCAGCGGTTACAGTTAGATACAGCCAAGGATCCGTCGCCAAGGTGCCACTGCCAAGCGTCGCAGATCTCACGTTTCCACTGTCGCCAACAGTCGCAACAGATATCGCAGACATGCGATGTCACTCTGCAACTGGGGACAGATGACCGCCATGATGCGCCAACTTTCTGTTTGGCGTCCAGCAGCAGCAACTAGTCATCTGCGCCGGTGTCTTATTTCCTATCCTGGCAGTCTCACTGGCAACTGTTGGTGTTCCGAAGCTTCGCCTTCCACTGCCTTCCAAGTTGGATGGGAATCGAAGCTCTGTAGAGTTTGTCGGTCAACCGCAGTGCTCCATGCACGTGTGGAGGGTTGAATTGTATGGTGCACAGGTTTTCCCTCTGAAAGGCTCAAGGTGGCGTTCGTGGTGAGTCTGCTCTTCCGGAAAGGCTGTGAGCCTGGGCGACGCTGCTTTTGGTACCGGATCGAACTTTGTGACCGCAGATTACCAGGACCTTCTCACTTAGATTATGCAGCGTTTGTCGAGGAGCAGGCTGCGTAGCATCTTCGCGGTAGACGGCGCTGCAAAATCTACGCCAAGGGGACTCCATCTGTAGGGGATTATGCAGTCAATTCCGCACCTAAGCTCTCCGAGCTGTGACCTGGAATGACGCTCCGCCGCCTCCGCCTCTCTGTGCTAATTTAAGGAAGGGTGCTGTCTAGACAGAGTATGTAAAGGACGTTCTCGACAGCCAGAAGATACTCACACACGTCGCGTGAGTTGTGCTACATCCACTTACGCACTCGCATAGACGTGCGTTGTGTAAGCAGAGACAGCAGGAGTTTGTTCAGGAGCGGACGGGCACAAACTCCGACGTTTATCTCGTCTGGCTCTACAAGTATTTCAGAGTGTCTCTTTGACTGTCCTCCACCACAGTCGCTCCATCTGAAGAACCCAATGCAGGTGGACCGGGATAATTTGTGTCGGAGTCGGAGCTGTCACCGTCGCAGGCTGGAGAACTCTGCTTCTACTGCGCCAGTCCGGACCATTTTGCAGGGAGTTGTCCGAGCGTCCTCATGCGGTTGTCCGGTCGGAAACGCTCGCACCTGGGGGCTGTAGGCAGAGGGCCGTCCTCTAGGTGCTCAGCACTACTCTCTACGGACTGTTGTTGCCTAGTGGAGGTAACCACGGAAGGGGTCTTATCTTACGGGCCTCTGCCTTCTGGGAGCTCGGGTTCCGCGGACTTTTTTGATTCATTTGCCGCTCTGGTGTCACGCTTACCGCACTTGCCCTGGTGATACCGTCTGGAAAAGCCAGTTTGCTACATTTCTCTTCCGTTCAGTGGGGAGATCATCCAGCGACTCCATTCGGTTCATCACAAGGCCAGTGCCCCTACGTGTTGGGGGTACATGAACTACTGAGAAGATCTCCTTTACGACGTTCTGCGCGCTCGCCGCTTACTTCGACGATCCTGTCGGGGCTACCTCGGTTGGACAACGCCGATGCCCTACGCTTTTGACTGGAAGACAGGCGAATTCCTTCGTTTTGGGTTCGGAATGCCAGGAACTTTGTTTGGTGGCACCACTGCCCGGTGTCCATCGATCCTCCCCAGTCGTCGTCAGGCTTCTACAGGGTGCTCGCACATGTGTGGTATTGAGCTATTGGGTACCAGGTTTTGGAGATGTGTTTCTCGGAGAATCAGGCTCGAGAAGTTATCTCATCATCGGCGTCGTATGGAATGTCCCTATAGACCTCCTTCCCGGGGACCAGCCTCCTACGGGGTTAGTGGTATATCCCTCTCTCTGTGCCCAGAGACCCAGGCCAAGTCGGCCTACATACAGTTGAGAATTTTGTCAAAAGGATTCATCGCTGAGATGAAATCCTCCTCGCCTGCCGGAGACGCACTTCTCTTCGTCCAGAAAAAAAGATGGTTGCTTCTACCCGTGTCATTGATTACAGAAGGGCTAAACATGATCACGGTGAAGAAATCGCTACTCTCTACCCCTGATATCTGAGTTCTTTCGACCGCCTCCGTGGGAGCCAGGGGTCTTCACCAAAATTAGATCTAGTGAGCCTACAACCTCTTCAGTATTGTGAGGGGGGTATGAGTGGAAAACGGCATTTCAACACACGGGTGAATGCATTTGAATATCTCGTGATGCCTTTTGGGTCTGTGCCAAGCGCCCGGCGTGTTCCAGGAGTTTGTCAAATGACGTTTTCGGGACTTTGTTTTTTTTATCTGTACACCTGTGTCAATTGTATACCTGACGCATTTTGATTTTTTCTCCTGACCTACAGGACCCACACAGACAAGTACGGCAGGTCCTACGATGCCTGCGGACAACCGACTGTATTGCATGTTGGAAATGAAAAGAGTGTTGCTTCCACCAGGCCAGCCTTTCTTTCTGGTGGCGCTCATCTGGTCTCTGATCGAGGTCTTAGAGATGGATTTCTCTGCGAAACTCTCTGCGATCCTGCAGTGTCAGCGACCTGTCGGTCTTGACGGGCGATTCAACGATTTTTAGGATCGCCAACTACTACGGCAGTTTTATTCCCCCCAATTTTCTACGTTGGTGGCTTCCCACACCAGGAAGAAACGCTAATCTCTAAATGTTGGCCCCCATCTGTCCCGAGGAAGCTTTCTCCCGACTAAAGTCTGCGTTCTCCTCTGCCCCGCACCATATTTTGGTCTTGTTTTCCCGATCCAGAGAGACCCTCTTTTTCAGCCTTGAAGGTAGATGCCTCTTCTGTTGGGATCAGGGCGGTGTCTCTTGATCGCTTTAAGAAGGAGCTCTGAAAGGTCTAACGTGTCCGTCACATGTGGTCTTCTTTGTCAAAGACATTCTTTTGGCAGAACGAAATTATGCCATTGGTAGATCGGTGGAGCTGTTGGCCATAAAACTAGCCCTAGAGGACAGTGAGCGGCATCTCTTGGAGGGACTCGAGACGATCCGTTGGACGTTTTACAGATCACAAGAATCTGCAATACTGCAGCAGCTCAGCGCCTATAAATCCTCGCCAGGCCCTGCGTTGGGTGGTTCTTTTCTTTTCTCGTACGTTTTGATTTTATAGATACACTTCCGTTTTCCGGCCGAGAAAAATGTCAGGCAGATGCTCTCTCCTGTGTGCCTATGACATTACCGGAGAGGAACCGTATCTTCAGCCAATCATTGCTCCTGAACGACTTGGTCCACATGGGCTCCTGTGGATCTCCGTAGCGTCCCTTCCGGTGCAGATGAACGTATGTGCGCCCCGCACTCAGGAAGAAGTGAATTCTGGTTTGGGGGATAGCCTCTCTTATGGCCGTCATCTGTGGGGATGGTACGAAAAGCCTATGCCCTCAAATCTCGCGACAATACTGGTGGACCAACTCTTATGCTCCAGAAGTTGTCATGGACTTTGTTCTTTCCTTACCACTAGTGCCCGAAACAAGGTTTCACGCCATAGGCCACAGGTCTCCTAGTCCCTCTGCCTGTTCGGAAGGCTCCATTGGGACCACACTATAGGCATGGACTTCATCACAGGACCTTCCCCCTTCCTCGGGGAACTCTGTCATCTCGGGTGGTCATGACCGATTGTCAAAAATGTCCCCAACTTTGTGCCGCTGCCTGGTCTTCCTTCAGCTCCTCATTTGGCGGGCTACTTTTTCGTGCACATTTTCGCCTGCATGGTTTACCATCCCACATCGTCATTTGCCGATCGTTGGTGTCCATTTGTCTCTATAATTCCGGCTTGCCCGGTGTTCCCGGTTGCAAATCAAGCTGGATTTTTTCCTCGCATATCATCCCCATGACAAACAGAGTGGGAGAGGTAAGCAAGATCTTGGTGGGAGTATCTTAAGACACTTATGAGTTTTTTATATCCGGACGTCAGGACAACTGGTTTTTACCGAATTGCTTTCTTGGGCCGAGTTCTCGTATAATCACGGGACTCCGACTCAACTTGGACTGCTCTCGCTCATTTATTCGTGGTAGATTCGGGCGTACCCGGCGCCTCCCCTCCCTTGGCTTATGCCTTTTACGAGTTCCCTCGACGGGGTATCAACCAGGTTCAAGATTATCAGTGTCATTCTGGCGTGAGAGACCGACAAGCCTTACTCCAAGGCTTCAGCCGCATGAAGACGCAGCTGACAGAGAGAAGACCTTCCCCAAGATTCCCCAGGGGGTTAAAGTAAGTGGCTTTCTTCTAGATACATACGACTCAAGATCCCTAGCTTTAAAACATGGTCCGCGGTTTCTTTGGACCTTTAGAGTACTGCGACAACTGTGAACCGTGTCCTAAGAAAACTGTCTGCCTCGCCTCCGTTCTTCTCCGGGGTTCCTAACGCATTTTCATGTCTCCCTCCTGTAGAAAGTCGTTTGGTTCATGAACCGGTTCTCCCAGAGGGAGCGCTGCTCCGTCTCTGGTGTTAGATGACCTGATGTCTTTGAAATGATAGCAGACATCTTAGATATGAAGACCATCAGCGGGTAAGCGATTGTTTTTTCTTGTAAGTTTGGTAGGACTTCGGCACGAAAGAAGATGGTCCTGGAGAACCGGAGTCCAATATCCTGACAAAAAAAACGAGACCTGATCCGCAGATTCCTTTGGCCTAAGAAGGAGGGGGAGACCTAAGGTGGGGGGGGGTAACTGGTCAGGTGCCCCGCTCACTTGGCCCACGGCCCACGGGCGCACCCAGTTGTCTGCCCTACTCCGGGTTGTGTTGCCGGGCCCGGAGGGCTCGACCGTGTCCGCAGGTGATGAGCGGCGGCTCCCCGGGCGCACGCAGGGAACTCACCTGACCTCGTTACTGTTCACCGTTCACGCACCCCTCTGCCGGCGAGGCACGTTGTCGTGCCATCCTGCCTAAGGCGCGCCGCGCGCTCGTTCTCAAAGTGATTAAAGGGCAGCATCCCTTTAATTGGCAATTGCCAACGCCTCTATTTAAGGTTAACGCTACTGTCACTCTGTGCTGGATTTATGTTGCTCGTTGCCTTAGCTAATGCTGTGCACCTTACTGTTATATTCTCGCCTCTGTATCGTGTTGATATCTAGAGACATTCTTGCTCGTTTTTTCGACTCCGAACCTCTTGCGCAAGCCTTGAGACTTCCTGTGCATGTCTGTGACGACCCTAACGAACCTTTTGCCGTCTGCCCTGACATCCTCGCCCTGCTGACCGACTTCGATTCTCGGTACTACGACTCTGTACACGCTGCACCCGGCTGCACCGCAGGCATGTGTTGAGTCAAGAAACATGTCTCAGGGGGGACGACACGTAAGCCTCACGACGCAAGCAAGTCCATCCCGTGCTTTGCGGCGGTGCTCTGGTGAAAACGGGGGTACTTAGATTATCCGTCCCTGGCGTGGCTTAACTACCATCACTTGCGGTGGACCAGCGGATCCACTACCCAGCTGTTACAGTTATAATGTTATACTACACTGCTCTATATCACTAAAAACAGACTGAATACTGTTAGGCCATGTTCACACTGCTTATTCTGGGACGGATTGGAGCCATACTGCGCGCTGTATTTGCGCTTCAGTACGGGCTCCCAATCCTGTCCCAGGTAATCTACGATAATCCACAGTTATCATAGGAACGTGGATTTCTCGTTCGCTCCTCCTACCGCTCGGCGATCCACACGGGGGGAGAAAGTGACATGCACATTATTTTAGGCTCATACGAATAGTCTAGGGCGGCGTGGGCAGCTCCCCCGCATGCCTGGGCCGCCCCCGGCCCGCCCCTTATTCAAGCATATTGCGGGCGGGATCGGGCCGCAATTACGGCTTGAATAAGCCGTGTGAACACGGCCTTAGATAAAGACTACTTTTAAATGATTGCAGCCTTAAGCTAAACCATGGTATGTTTCTGTAAACCTTTTTGCTAGCATTCATATATACTGTACATATAGTATTAGCACATCATAGGCAAAAAATTGTATTTGATTGATGTGAGCCCAATCTAATAGAGCATGCAGTGGAGTAGGTCCGTGTTGTGTTATTTAAAACCAGAGGCACATAAAAATACAGTATGGGCCTACCTCATTCAATTTGCTTCATATCCATATCATAAACCCCTCTCATTATACAAACTTTACTTTATCTTCACAATATTAAATATATAAATTTCAAAAATCTACTAAAACTTATTACACATTTAAAATTTAAAAAAACACTAAAACAATAAAAAAAAAATTATGTGTGTGTGTGTGGTGTGCTGTTTCCAAAACAACACCCTCCACCCACCTCCTCCTTAAACACACATTTATTTGACTCCAACCAAAAACATGATATATTTAATTTATATTACTTTAAACTCCCTTGCTTTTATTATATTTTTTTGTTCTAGATTTTGAGTAAGTTGCGGTGTATGTTGTGGGTGTGTGAGTGTTGTCTGCTTTTTTTTTGAGGTGATATCGCTCGCTCGCTCATCTCTATTTTTATGGTGTCCTCTTCCTACCTTGATAATTTGTACTTCACATACTCTCTCTGACGCTAGGAGAGAATGAGAAATGGTTAGAGGGTTAAAGAGTTGAGAGTAGTTTCGTTGAGATGCTTCGCGTAGGGATGAGTCGGGCTGTGATAGGTGGTTCGGGTTGTGACATCTGTGGTAGGTGCTGGGGGTTTAGGACTTGGGGATTACGAGAGAGGGGGGTTTTGACATACGCTAGAGGTGGCATGCGGTGGTGGTGGTTTAGTGTTTGAGGTTAGTATTAATGTGTGGAGTGATGAAGATATAGTATAGTCCACTCACACTAAAATGGTTACTTGATGAGCGAGGATAGAGTCGTTGTTATAGAGAGAGAGGGGAGGTCGTGAGAGATTGGTTTTATGTGAGGTGGTTTGTTGTGTTTGGTTTAGAGAAAATATGGGGACTCTCGTGCTGCGTTATATAGAGAGTACATAGAGTTAGCTCCCACTCGGCGCTGTTGTGAGGTGGAGGATGAAGTGTCTTGATGCGTGTCCGCGCACACAGCAATTAGCAGTGTCTGTATGTGTGGTGTCACGCGCCATTGCTAGAAAAAGTGTGTGGCAGCGAGTGGTCGACTCACACGCGATATCTTCTCTAAATTACCTTTGTACATTATGATATTTTACCATTTATAATTAGTGTCTGCCATTTTTTTTTTCCCCCCCTTTTCCCCGAATTCCCCCCAAAAGGAACAATTTTTTACCCCCATATATTTTTTTTAACCCAAAAAAATCCCCCCCCCCCCCCAACAAAAAATTTACCCCCCCCAAAAAATTGGGGTTGTGCCTTTTAAACCCAAAAACTTTTTTTAAAATTTTTTTCCCCAACAAAAAAATTTTTTTTTTTAAAACCCCTTTTTGCTAATTATATTTGTCATTAGTATTCCCTTTGGGGGGAAAAATTGTTTTTTTTGGGGGGAATCTTGGCACTTTTAGGTCCTTTTTTTTAAAAAAACCCACAAAAAACTAGGGAAGTTTTAAATGTTAATTTAAGATTAGAAAAACCCGTTGAGTTTCCAGATGATGCCTTAAGGGGTTTTTTGGAAATTTTTTTTTTGTTTAACGGTTTTTGGAAAAAATTTTTTAACTAAAAATCTTTGTTGAAAAAAAAATTAATAAATTTGATTAAAAAAAAGTATTTTCTTTAAAAATTTTTCGTTTTAAAAGGAATCGTTTTTAGTTTCTAAAAAATTTAATGAAATTTTTTTTTTGTTTAAAAATGAAAATTGGCTTTATAATAAAAAGGTTACTCCCAAACCGGGGTTTTAATAAAAATGGTTTTTAGGGGTTTTTCCCCCAAAATTAGCTTTTTGGGGGCCATTGCAAAAAAGGGGGCCTTCCCAACCATTTTTTCCAAATTCCTTTACTTTGAATTTTCCCTTTTTAAAATTAGGTTAAAAATTTAAAAAAAATTGAAATGGAAATCGTTTTTAAAAAATTTTAAAGGGGCCCCAAAAAAATTATGCTTTTTAAATTTTTGAGCCTAATATTTCTATTATGATTTCATTCTACTACCTCTTTTGAAGTTATATAAAGGGAAACTATCTGGTTTATGATAAGAAAGATTAAATATTGGAAATTGGACCAAAAATAGCATATTCATTTTCTATGTGTTCTGCCCAAATTTTGGTGCAGTTATTAGCGTAAGCAGAGCCAACCTCTAAGTGGTATTAAATTAGACAAATTTTAAAACGCACCGTTTTAACATACACAATAAGATACTGTGATCAATTTGGATCATGTTCAGACTGTCTAGTCTTATTTTACCCTAACGATTAAGCAGTATAAACCCCTTAAAATCTAATCCTGTTTTGGACTTAAGGACAAAGCCCTTTTTTTTTAAAATCGAAGGGCACTTTTTCCGATAATAATTTTTAAAAGGTTTTTTTCTATTTAGTTTTTTTTGACTATTTTTTTTGGGAGTTTTTTGTTTTAAAATAATCCTTGTTTATTTGTGAAAATTATCAAAATAAGGTATTGTGAAAAAGTGGCATTTTAAAGTTTAAAAATTTCTGCTGTAAGATTATAGTCAAAAAACCAACAAATTTGAAATAATAAACATTTACCGTATGTCTACTTTATGTTGGCACCATTTTTTAAACAATCTTTTATTTTATTTATTTAGGACAGTCAGGGGCACTTAAATTTGTAGCAAATTTTAACATTTTCAATAAAATTTGCAACACAGATTTTTCAAAAGACTTCTAGTTCTGAAGTAGCTTTGAGGGGCCTGTAACTTAAACACCCCATAAATTACTCCATCTAAGAAACTGCACTCCTCAAGGTATTCAAAACAACATTTAGAAAGCGTGTTGACCCTTTTGGTGTTTCACCGAAATTAAAGCAAAGAGGTGGAATTTAAAAATTTCACCTTTTTTGTATTTCCGCCATTGTGTTTTGGGTTTCGTTTTTACAGCGTTCGCTGTGCAGTATAAATGTCATGATAACTTTACTATGCGGTCAGTATAATTACAATATTCTACTTTTATAATATAAATTTTATATAGTTTTTATGTTTTGCTACTCTACAATAGAAGCGGGTTTGTAAAAAAATTGCATTTTTATGTCGTCACAGTTTGACAGCCATAACTTTTTTTACTTTTCTTTATATGGAGGTGATTAAGGGATTGTTTTCTGCGGAATAAACTGACGTTTTCATTGATACCATTGTAACGCTTTCTTGGTAGTGTTTTTTTTTTTTTTTTTACAGCGGTCACCCTGCAGTACTGTACAAATTACATGTTCACTCTATTCAGCAGGTCTATACAATTACAGCAATACCCAATTTGTATGATTTTTTTATGTTTTACTGCTTTTACACTTTTATTTAGAAAATAAATCACATTTTTCATTGTTTTTGAGAGGCAGAATTATGACAATCCTGGTGGTGTTTTTTAGTTTTATATTTTACAGTGTTCACCGTGCAGTACACTGACAAAGTTAGTTTTTCTTGCTGGGGAATGATATGTTCTTTATGTCATAGCAGTTTAAAAAACAACATTTTTATAGTGTAAAACAATATTTAAAGGGGATGTATCCCCCTTTTATCAGTTTTTGGGTGTTTCAGTCCCGGAAAAGTTTCAAATCTTTATTTCCCCGAAAAACCAGGGGGCGGTTTTCTTCTTCCCCCTCCAGCTTGGGGGTTTTAACTGAAGGGGGATGACCCCATCCCCCCTTTTAAATGTTCAAACCCTTGCGTCCCGGTCAGTTTTTTTTAAACATCAGTGGGGGGGTGACACGTATCCCCGCCCGTGGCAATACAAATTTTCAGAGCTGTGTGCTGGGCCCTTTCCGGGCGGCCCTCCGCCCCAAAAACAGCATGCAGGGTCGAACATTAAACCTTTTTAAAAAAAATTTTTAAAAAACAAAAACACACATACCAAAAAAAAAATATAATTATAAAGCGCCGAAAAATGTCCCCCCTGCCAAATCTCGCTGAGGACAGGGAGCGGAGAAGGAATGCACCCATGTAGTTCACACATTCCAGGGCTACTGTGCCTGCCTGGAATATGTGTAAGGCTATATCTACACTGCAGTGGACAAAAAATGACCTGAAAACGAATTACTAAAAGTGTTCATCCAACAGAGGGCGCTGTGGGCTTCTAAGCCCTTTTCCCATAATGCCTTGTGATATGCAGATGCTTCGTAGAGTGCGAAAAGGCAAAACAAATCTCTACACGCCGTTCGTTCGGTGCTCTCCTTAAGGAGAGATGTTTCCCTTCCTGAGCCGCCTGATGCCTCCCACACAGCCAGCTAGTATCGCTCTGCTCTGCGCTGATGAGGGACAAAAATCCCGAAACAGCGTGTCTGCAGATGAGAGATACTGGCTTGGCTAAAATCCTTTTTGCTTTCTCAAGACCTAGTAGGTCAAAAGCAAATTGAGGATTTGTTACATCCAACAGAGGGTGCTGTGGGCTTCTCAGCCCTTTTCCCATAATGCCTTGTGATATAAAAATGTTCATGAAACTGAGTTTTCTGTCCACTGCCTGTCAAAAGAAGCTGAAAAAAAAGTCGTCAGTTTTTTGCCGCGATTTGCGTTTTTTGGCGCGTTTTTTACAAGCATTTTTTGCTTGTCTTAAGCCAGTTTTTTAATGTATGCATAAATTAAGCCATTGGATGTAACTCCGCCCTACAAAAGGGTAAATAAAGCACCTCTTTGCATTTATATGTGATCTTGTCGTCGTTTTACGGATTTTAGCGCTAATAAAGTTATTTTGCATTTGTCGCCAAAAATACGGGGTTTTTTTTTTCCGGATTTTGGCCCTAAAGTCCAGTTTTTTTTATGGATTTTGGTGCTAAAATCTGCATTTTTATGGATTTTGGCCCTAATAAAGTTATCTTACGTTTGTCGCCAGAAATAAGTTTTTTATGGATTTTGATGCTAACATCTGCATTTTTACGAATTTTGGCGCTATTAAAGTTATTTTGCATTTGTCGGCAAAAATAAGTTTTTTTTAAAGATTTTGGCCCTAATGCCCATTTTTTAACGGATTTTGGCGCTAAGATCTGCATTTTTATGGATTTTGGCACTAATAAAGTTATCTCGCGTTTGCCGCCAGAAATACGTTTTTTTTACAGATTTTGGCCCTAAAGTAAATTTTTTAACGGGTTTTGACACTAAGATCAGCATATTTTACGGATTTTGGCGCTTATAAATTTCTCGCTTCTGACGTAAAAAATATGTTTTTTACGTTTTTTTGCGCCAGAATCCGTTTTTTTTTACGGATTTTGGCACTAAAATACTTTTCTTTACAGATTTTGCCGCAAATAAAGTTTTCTCACTTCTGACGCCAAAATAAGTTTTTTTTACAGATTTTGCGCAAGAATTTTGACGCTAAATTACATTTCTTAACATATTTTGCCGCTTATAAAGTTAAGAAAAGGATTTTAGCATAAAAAACGTATTTTTAGCGTCAGAAGTGAGATAACTTTATTAGCGCCAAAATATGTTAAGAAGAGTATTTTAGCATCAAAATCCGTAAAAAAAAAAAAAGATTCTTGAGCCAAAATTCGTAAAAAAAACTTATTTTTGGTGTCAGAAGCGAGATAACTTTATTAGCGCCAAAATTATGTTAAGAAAAGTATTTTATGCTCAAAATCCATAAAAAAACGGATTCTTGCGCCAAAATCCGTAAAAAAAAAATTATTTTTGGCGTCAGAAGCGAGATAACTTTATTAGCGCCAAATTATGTTAAGAAAAGTATTAGCAAATCCATAAAAAACGATCTGCCCAAAATCCGTAAAAAAAAAATTATTTTTGGCGTCAGAAGCGAGATAACTTTATTAGTGCCAAAATCTGTAAAGAAAAGTATTTTAGCACCAAAATCCGCAAAAAAATGGATTCTGACGCCAAAATCCATAAAAAATTTATGTTTAGCGAAAAATATATGAATTGCGCAAAAATCGTTAGCGACCATAGCATGATCATTTTATTACAAAAGGTACAAAAAAGGACACATCAGACACTTGAATGCAGATTTGATAATGTATAACCTTTGTTACACTCACTATAGGTGGAACTTGGGTCTCCTGGGAGGGTTGTCATTGAAAAATCGCGGCAAAAACGCCGCAAAAACGCGCCAAGAAACGCGCCAAAAGACGTCCGGCGCTTTCCATAGACTCCTGTAGTAAATTTTCTGCCCTGTTCTGGCGTTTTTTAGAGCATGTTGCAAAATACGACCAGTAAAAAAAACGAGCAGAAAAAAGAAGCTCAGTGTAGATGGCAGGAGGTTTTTACAATAGAAGTCTATGGGAGATGATTACAGTAGTTTTCCCAACGTTTTTAGAAAACGAAAAACGCTGAATAAAACTTACGTTATTTTGTGCAGTGTAGACAGAGCCTATCACAGACAGGCAGCCGTGGAGTTAAGAGGCAGGGGAGGAATGTGCTAATGTATTACACACATTCCAGGGCTACTGTGCCTGCCCAAATGTGTGTAATACAGACAAGCAGCCGCAGAGGAAAGAGGAGAGGGAGGAATGCCTTCATCTATTACACACATTACGGGCTACTGCGCATGCCCGGAAAGTGGGTAATACAGAAAGATAGAGCAGGGGAAGAAAGACCTGGCCGAAATTCAAATTAGAAAAGCCGGCAGCCAATAGAAGACGAAGGGGCGGGATCCAACCGGGATCGGGTAAGTTTGTTTAATGAAACACAGAATAAGGGAGACAGAGAAAACTAAACAGCTTTGTAAATAACATCCAATTGCAAAGTTGTTTATTTTCACTGTCCCCTTATTCTAAATATCATTTAATGAAATGATACAACCCCTTTAATTATCTCTCTCTTCTGATAGCAATAACTTTTTTATTTTTCCATCTACAGAGTTGTGTAAGGTTTTTTACTCACAGGACAAACTAACATTTTCATTGGCACCATTTTGGTGTTTATATGAATTTTTGATCTCTCTTTATTCCATTTCCTGTGCAGCTGGATAAACAAAAATTGCAATTCTGCCATGTTTTTTTATTTTTTTTATGGAGTTAGCTGTACAGATAAAATAATATGACAGATTTATAGGTTAGGTTGTCATGCATGTTTTTGATATTTTTTTGGGTGATTTGCCTTTGTAATGGGTAATGGGCTATGTACGTTTTTCACTGTATTTTTTTTAAACTTTTACTATACTCATCGGTCATTGGATTGCTGGTATAACACAGATACATCTCTATGCTGCAGCGTATTATACCAACTGTCATTCATCTTGTTAGACTCCACCTCCGGGCAGAGCCTGACAGGACTATGTCACAGTCATTGTTTGGTTCCCGGTTGCTATAACAACCATTGGGATCCCACAATTTCGTTGTGGGAGTTTCGATGGAGGACAGAGGGACCTCACTCCGTCTACCATGCTCCTTAGCTGCCACAATCGCTATTGATTGCGGCAGCTAAGGGGTTAAACCGCCAGGAACTGAGTTATCTCCACTCCTGATGGCAACTGCAAGAGCCCGGCTGTCAATCATCACTGTGCTCCCTCAGCAATCGTGCAGGCACAACTCCTGTGCCTGCACAATAGCCATGAGGTTCTTATACGTCATGGTGCATTAAAGGGGTTTTGCCACTATCTCATTTCATACCTCCTGCCTCCAGCTCTTTAGCTCTGTGTGCTCAGAAGGGGGCGTGTGTGATTTGTTTGAATTGCAGATCATGTGACCCAGCAGAATGACATCACCAGGCCTTTCCTCTCTCTAGTCACTGAATGGTCTGTTTATTTACAGAGGTAAAAGTAGCTACACTGTAGCCTAGAGGTAATGCTTTTTTTACCATCCCGACACAAGGGTCCTAGGTTTCAAATCCCTGCAGGAACCAAACCCATGGAATTTTTTTTTCTTTATCAATACACATAGCTCATTGAGGTTCCTTTTTTAATTTTTTGCACTGTTTTTTACTAATTAATAAGGATATAGGGACCCGGGGTAGAAAAGACAACACCTGGGGTTGAACACTCAGAAGCTGAGAGGAGAGGTTATGTCTGGGCATGTGCGACCAGGACTGAGGAGCTCGCAGCCCTGGTCGTATCCCCTGGAGTGGAGCTGTAAACAATGAATCACTAAAAGGGCAGCTAAAGCAAAAATGATATGACACTTTAATACAATGTAAAGTAGTCAGTGTACAGCTTGTATAACTGTAAATTTGCTGTGCCTTCAAAATAACGCAACAAACAGCCATCAATGTGTAAACCGCTGGCAACAAAAGTGAATACATCCCTCACATTTTTGTAAATAATGTAATATATCTTTTCATGGGCGAACACTGAAAATGTGACACTTTGAAACAATGCAAAATACTCAGTGTACAGCTTATATAACAGTGTAAATTTGGTGTGCCTTCTAAATAACTTAACACACTGCCAACAATCTCTAAACTCCATTATTATAAAGCAGAAAAGGAAGATGGCAACTGGGGATGCTCATAGAAAATGGAAGTGGAGTAGTGACTGGAACAGGTACAGCAGCCAGAAGATGGTTTACAATGTTATTCAGCATTTGGAAGAGCTGCTCCTGGCGGTTTCTCTGATGGACCTTTTCAGCATCTAGTGCTAGAGCTTCAGGCATGAGCATGTCAGTGGGATCCATGGCTGAATAGTACTGTTTTGCTCAATGGTGTCAACAACCATAGCTGGATCCTCTTTGTCAGTCATTAGAACCACGCCAAGGAGCAGAATCTAAAGAGTCCATTGTTCTTCACTTGTTAACCACTTTTACAAAGGACCTGTACTTTACTGCAGAGAACTCTTCATCGTTACCCACAGCAGAGGCATAACTTTGTTTCAAAAAGTGGGTAGGACAAATTTTCCCTCTCATCCCCTATCTTCCTATTCCTCCATCCCTCCTTCACTTTCCTTCCCTTTCACTTCCCCTCCTTTCCCCTTTTCTACCTGCAGTGAAGCGGCCCCCTCTAACCCAGGTAGGAGGTCTGAGGGAGCGCCATGAGCTCCCCCAGCAGGTCCGGGTGGAGTCCTTGTGGCAATCACTTTTGGTGCAATCCGTAAGGTTATGAGTGGCTCTCTAATTAATGAAGTTAAACCCGGACCTGGACTAAAAAGCAGCCCTGGCAATGAAGCCGAACCAGCGCACCTATAATATTTCCCCCTCTAGATGGAAATAAAAAATGTTGCGCAATGCAGCAAATTTCACTTAACCCCTCCCATCCCCATCACTACTGCATTAAATTTGTTATACACACAACACAATGAGGAAAATAAAAGAACCAAATCTCACTGAACCCATAGGAATTACTTATGTCACATACTGTACCACAAAATTTCTTTTATTACTACCATACACAGAAATGACATCACTCACTGTACCCCAGAAATGAATTATATTACAGTACACATGGAAGCCACAGAAATTACATTACTTACTGCACCTTAGAAATGAATTGTACATTGTATTCAAGAAATATAATTCACTGTGCCCCAAAAATGTATTATATTACACACTGAACCCTAGAAATGAATTAAATTATACACTGTACTCCAGAGATTACATCACACCATACCCCAGAGATTATATTACACTGTATCCCAGAGATTACATTACACACCATATACGAGAAATTACATTACACACTGTACCTCAGAGATTACTACATTACACACCATACCCCAGAGATTAAATTACACACTGTATCCGAGAGAGTACATTACACATCATACCCAAGAGATTACATTAACACACTTACCCAGAGATTAGTTTTACCCTGCCAGAGATTACATGACTCACTGTACCCCAGAGATTACATTACACCATACCCCAGAGATTACATTACACACTGTACCCCAGAGATTACATTACACCATACCCCAGAGATTACATTACACACTGTGCCCCAGAGATTACTATGTTACCCACTGTACCCCAGAGAATAGTTTATATCACTGCATTATTATTTACTACATTACACACTGTACAACAGAGATTATATTACACCGTACCCCAGAGATTATTACATTACACACTATACAACAGAGATTATGTTACACCGAACCCCAGAGATTATTACATTGCACACTGTACTACAGAGATTACAACACACCATATCCCAGAGATTACGTTACACACTGTACCCCAGAGACTACATTAGACAAGGTACCCCGGAAATTGTGTGTGTATATATACATATATTGAACACAGACACACTACGCACTTAGGGTGGGTTCACATGACGGTTTATCAGCACTGACAGTGTCGTTTGCTTGTTGGAAATTTGGCGCTTGCAAACGCAAAATTCCGATTAACAAATGAACCAGACTGCCCGAGGCAGATTTCTGTCTTTATCCTTTAATGCTGTTAGTGCGTAAAATGCCTCAAAGAATTCTGTGTAGGTGCAGACAGTACGTGCCGAAAATACTCGAGTAAAATCAGTGTCATCTAAACAACGACACTGATTTTACATAGGGTATAATGTAAATCAGTTTCCTGCCGGATTTGACGCTGGTTCTGAGGCAGAGCCTGCACTGAATGCACCCCCGGAAATTTGCATTAAAATCTTCTGCATGAATGTTTCCCTTTAAAGGGATGTTCACACAGCGTTTTTTTTGGGTCGTACTGTGTGCCCTTTCTAAATGTCAGGGGTTGTTGAAAATAAAGTGCTGGCCAGGCCCCAATTCTAAAATTTCTGCTGGGTTTAGGGCCCCTCCACTTTCATTTTCCCCCGGGGGCCTAAGTGCAGGGAAGAAGTGAATGGCTAGACACATGGGGTATTAAAAGTATTTTACACAATTTACTTTTACCCGTACATTAAACCTAATCCCCATGCACCCCCACAAATTTTTGGCAAACCCTTTTTCCCCCCCCCTTTCCCGGGCTCCCGTAAATTGGTGCAGTTTTTATTTTGGCAAGAGGGTTCCCCTTTTTCTTGTTTAGGGCTTTAACAAAAGGGGAATTTGGTTTTACAATTTGGGGAAAGGAAAAAATACAGGGCCTTTAGTTAAACCCGTTGGGGTGGACTGTGGGGGAGCATTTTGATTGGGTTGTGGGAAACAGCCCCTGCTGTCTCCCGTTTACCTTTTAGGCTGCTCTCTCTTTCCTTTACAATTGAGGATGCTACCCACTCTTTCCCCCCCAAAATTTAAAAGGGAAAAATAGGAGGCCAAAGGGTTTTAAATTCTTCCTCCTCTGTGTATATTTTCCCCACTTACCAAAACCTTTGCGTTGTTGGGTTTTTTTTTTTATTGGAAAGGGGGGGGGGGGGGGGCTAAAAAAAAAAGGTGGGGGAGGGGCCATCCCCAAACCCAAAAAAAAAAAAGGGGGGGGGGGGGACCAGGGCCCTTTCCTTAAAAAAAACCCCCCTTAAAGGAACCAAAAGACCCCCCCAAAAAGGGGTTGGGGGTGGTGGGGGGGGCAAAAAAATAAAGGGGGAACAGGGGGGGGTCCCCCCCCCCAAGGCCAAAGGGGGAAAAAAATTTGGGGGGGACCAGGTCCCCTTTCCCCAAAGCCCGGGGGGGGGGGTTCCCAAAAAGGGTTTAAAAGCAACCCGGGAGTTCTATCAGTGGACTAATGTGAAGGGGCGGAATTTAGCCAAAGGTCTTTTCGAGAAAATTGGCAACCCGGAAAAGGCTAAAGTTTCCCCCGGGGTTAAAAAAGGGGGGTTTTTTTCAAGGGCCGTTAAAATTTAGTCCTTTTTGTGCGGGAAATTTCGGCTGGAAAACGTTCCAGTCATTAAAGGTAAACCCCAGTTTCAATGGTTTGGAAGGGGCAGGACTCACGCCGAAAAATTTACAAAGGCTTTCCCGCCTTTTCCCCGTCGGTTTCTCCCCCTATGGGGCGTTTTTTAATGTGGCACGCTTTGGGGGATTGCACAAATGGAAATTTTTTATCCTGTCTCCTAATGCCCCTTTTATGGACTCAAAAAGGGAAAGCAGTTGCTTTAAAAACCAAGCACTACAAGTTCTTTTTTTAGTTTTTGTTTCCGAATTTAATTTTTGTTTTAAGTTTACCAGCCCTTTTTTTTATTTGGGGGGTTGGGGGGGTTTTAACATGTTTTGGACTAGGGGGGTATTTTGTGAATTTTGAGTGTTTGGAGAGGGAAAGTTATGTTTTGTTATAGGGGAATTGGGGGGGTTTGGGGGGTTTTTTTTGTAAAAAAAATTTTTCCTTTTGGGAACCCCTTAAAGGTTTTGGGCAATTAAAATATTTTTGGCCGAAAAAATTTTTTTTTTTTTGGGCTTAGAATTTTAAATTTTTTTGGGGGGAATTTTGGTGGGCCCCAAAAAATTCCCTTTCTTTACAAAAATTTTGGGCCCTTAAATAAAAGTTTTCTCTCTTTGATTTCAAACCAAAATAATTTTAAAGGGGGGGTTTTTTACGGATTTTGGTTTTACAGAAAACCCTTTTTTTAAAGGGATTTTGACACTTAAAAAAACCTTTAATTTTTAACCCCTATTTTGGCAAGAAGCAAAAAGAAACCCCCCAAAAAACACAAAAAACCCGGGAAAAAAAATGCCGGGTTTTTTTTAGTGCTTTTGGCCCCGCAGTGGGGCCAAAAAAACTCGTTTTTCATTTGGGAAACCTTTTTAGTTAAATTGTTTTCCCGGTCGTTTTTTTTCCAACTGCCCGGTTGCCCCTTAGCCTTTTTCTATATTCTTTTCTTTAAAACATACCCAAAGCATGCAATAAAAAATACAATAAACATACAATAAACTGTTAAAAAGGGAAGTCCGTTGGGGTTTTTGGGACCCACTTGACGGGTTTTTCCAAAAACAAAGGGGGTTTCATGAAATTTTCCCCCCTTTTCTCGGTATAACCCCATTCTCTTTCTTTCCTTTGTGAAACCGTACAATGACCTGGGGGATTCACCCTCTTTTTTTAAAAAATAAAAATTTAATAGTGTTTTTGCGATTGTGTCAACCCATTTGTTATCGATTTGATTAAATTATTCGGGCCCCAAATTTTTCATGACGAAAATTTCCCCCAAAGTCGATAAAAGATTAACGCCCTTGACCATTAAAGGGCTATGGGAGAGGGAAAAACACCCTTTTTTCTTTACACCCAAACAGGGCTGGGGAAAACTGGGAAAATTTAAAATACCACAACTTAAAAATGGAACGTGCTTCAAACTTAGGCAAGAATAAAATTTGGTTAAAAAAGTCACAAAACCATTCACTGTCCCTTTTACAAACAGCTTGGGCCCTTAAAAACCCGTCTGACCCAAGATTTAAAAAAATGCCGGGAAAAAAAGGAGTCTTTGAAAATACCTTTTTTTAAATTTCAAATGGGCATTGCTATCCTGTCCCGGGCCCCAGCATGAGCCCCCAAAAATGCTGAAACCCCCCGATTTAAAAAATTCCCGGGAAAAAGGGCCCTCTTTTGAACCCCCATTTTAGTTGAAAATGGACAAAAGGAATATGTTGTCCTGGAAACCCCAAACCCTGAAACCAATAAACCTGTTGCCCCCCGATTAAGAAAATGGGAAGGTGAAAGTTGGGAATTTTTAAAAAAACCCCTTTTGTTGGGAATTTTTACTTTTACTATAATAAACCTTTTTGACGAAAGCTAGGCGGCCCGGAAAGTACGTTGTGTTGGTTTGTGGAAGGTCGATGTCTCTTTTTTGGGTAATTTTAAAATTTACATTTTTTAATTTTGTTTTTTACATTTGATTTTTTTTTCTGCAGTTTCATCTGGTTTTTTTTTTATGTTTTTTGATATATTTTTCTTTGGTTTAATTTAAAAGATGGGCGAAATTTTTCAAAAAATTTCGGGTTTCGGTCCAACCCTTGGCCCCAATTTTCCGAAACCCCAAAAATTTGTTTTTCGGTCCCAAATTTTTTTCGGCAAAGAAATCAAAATTTAAAAAAAAAGGGTTTTTTCCCAGGCTTGGGGGAGAACTGCAGGGTGCTGTAGAAGTTGTTTTTTCCCCCTGTTAAATATGCCCGAGGGACCCCTTTGGGTTTTGGGCTTTTACCAATGTTGTGTTTTAGTAAGAACGACATGACTGCCGCCCCTCTTTAAAAATCCCCTTTCCCCTATAAAATTCCCGGGCCTTATGGGGGCAAAACTGACCCCAAAAAATGAAGCCAAAGGGAAATTAGTGGGTAAAGTCATTTTGGGAGAAATAGGGAAAAAAAAAAAAATGAGAGTCAAAGGTTGGCCCAAATTAGTGGAACCCGAGTGTGGAGGTTTTTCGGCCCGGGAGCCCCAGAAGCTGAGGGGCAGGGCGTGGGACAATTTACAAATTTGGAAGTGGCAAAACCCCCGTACCAGGGGCCCCCGAGTGGCACCAAAGACAAAAGTTTGGGGGAGGTCCCCCCGGTGGGAAAACAAACCCTGAGGTAAAGGGAGTGGCACAATGAAAAATTTGGGGCTGGCAAAAAAGGAGTAGGCCAAAGAGTGGGTACAAAGACCAGGTGGAGGGCCCGGCAAAGGGGCAAAAAGCGCAGCCCTAAAAGGTTTAGACGTGGCACAAGAAAGGTGGAGGGCACCCGGCCCGGCCCGCCAAATCAAACAGCATGAGGTCAGACAGTGGCACAAAAGACAAATTCTGGAGGGGGCAAAAAACCCCGGGGGTAGGCCAAAAGGGGGGGAAGGGGCCCCCGGGAGCAAAACAGGCCCCCAGCTGAGGGGGAGGGCAGTGGACAATGAACAAATGTGTGAGGGCTCGACCCGGAGTCACAGCAAGGGGCCTGAGGTCAGAGAGTGGACAAGGGCAATTCTGCAGTGGCAAAATAGTAAATTTGGCCAAAGCGCGGGGCCAAAGACCCGAAGGGGCCCCGGGGGTACAAAGGCGAGAAGAAAGAGGTCAGGCAAGTGGGCACAATGACAGAGGTGGAGGTGTTTACAGGAGCAAAAAGCATGAGGTTTAGGAGTGGCAAAATGACATTCTGGAGGGGGGGGCAAAACGTACCAGGCCGCAGGTGGAACCCAATTTCACCCGTTGTGGATGTTAACCCGGGAACAAACAACAGCAGCCAAACAGAAAGAGCAAAAGAGTTGGGACAATGAAAGATGTTTAGGTGGGGGGGGGCAATACCAGTCCCCGGTTTAAAAAGGTGGTAGGCAGATGGGAAACTATCAGGCAATGTGTGGGATCAGGGGGGGGTGGCGGCATCCCCGGAAAAAAATGGCTGGGCAGGTAGGTTTTTTAACCCAGACCCGGGCGGGCCCAAGGCATTTGGTTTTGTGGAAAAAACCTGGCCCCCATCCCCCGCCTGTTTTCATCTTTAAAAAAAGGTCGTCCCTTCAACATTTCCCTTTGGGAAAAAGGGTTTTTCCTTGGGGTAACCCATGGCCCCCGCCCGCACCCGAACACCCCTGTTTCCCCCCACTAAATGGCCCCGGGGGGAAAAAGCTTCTCCCCCTGCAAAAATCGGCAAGGGTTTGGGGCCCCACATCCCCGTTTTTGGGTTTCCCCCGTAGTTTCCCGGGGGATCTTTTAACTGGGGGTGGCAGAGGGGTTTTTCCAAGGTAGGCCACAACCTGTTGGTTCAGGGGAAAGTCCCTGTCCCCGCTGCTTTCTGCTGTGGGGACTGCCCCTTTTCACTAGGGGGTGAAGGAAGTTGGGGTCATTTGTTTACTCCCGAATTAGGTTACCCGTTTATGGAGCCCCGGACTGCCCTTTCCCCCCCACCCCTTTCCCCCCGACCCCCGGCCAAATAGTAAGTGAGCGCGAGGAACCCCCGGTTTAGGGCCTGTCAGAGGAGGGACCCATGCCCCACATAGGCAGCGGGGCCAAAACTGGAAATTTCGGAGGGGTTTCCCCCATAGTATTTGAGTTTTTTTCTTCCCTCCCCAATAGCTGGGGGAAAAAGGGCTCCCCCTTTTGGACCGGGGAGGCCCAGGGGTCCAAAATTGGGGGTGGGGGGAGCCCGAAGTCATTCCTCGCCGGATTTTTGTTTTTCGGCTGTCCCCTAGCCGGGGTATAAGCTTGTGCGGGGGGAAAATTTCAAAAGTACTCCAGGGGGTCCCTGCCTCCTTTTCCCCTGTATTAAATGCCCCAAGGGGGCTTGGGAGTCTCTGGGCCCGTCTTCTCTTTTCCATCAAACCCTCCAGCCCGCTCCGCTATCCTCTTTGTCCCTGGGGAGAAAAATCCACTCATTTCACCAGACCAAATTCCCTTTTTGCTCCTTTTTCCTCCCCCTACTTCCCCCTTCCCCCCATTTCCCGTCCCCACCCCGGGCTCATGTGGCCAAGGGGGTGTTTGTCGCCACATCTCCCCGTCCCCTGCCCAGGCAGGGTTTTTTTAGCATTGTTCCGGACATGAAACAGTGGAATGCGTTATTCATCCCCATTGTTGGCGAAGACAAATAAATTGGCCTCCCCCGGGAAAAGGCCTCAACCCAAAGGCAGGTGTCACCATGAGCTTTCCACTGGTGACATCAAAATTTACACAAGGGGGGAGTACTTCTGTTGCCTGGGTCATCAAAAAATTTTTTAATGGCCTTTCCCCTGTTCCTTTCAGTCGGTCCAAAAATGTGCAGGCCCGGGGAAATTTCCCGCGGGGGGGGGAAAAAATCGGGAATTCCCGAAACCGTGGGTTTGGGGGGGGGCCGTTTGCCCCTGCAACTCGAAAGGGGGGGTTCCTGGCTTTGTACGAATTGGGTAAAATGGAAAAGACGTTTTCCTGGCCATTTTCAGGAAAGTTCCCGAAAAAATCCGGTGGAAAAAGGGCTTCAGGAAACTTTTTTTAAAAAAAGATTGGGAAAAACGTTTCGCCCTGCCAGGGGCTTTTGGGCCATTTCCCCCCCTCCGGGCCCCCCCGGGACAAACCCTGTTCCCTTTCCCCCGGTCCGCACCATGGTTCCCGGTTTTTCCCGTTGGGGGGAAAATAAGCCACACCAAACGATTTCTTGCTGCTTTACGCGGAGACGTTCCCCCCCCTGTGTTTAATTCCCTTCGCCGGGGGAAAAATAGGTGTAGAACTGCGTGAACCGCTGTGCCCTTTAAAAAGTGGGATTATGGAGAAATACCCCTTTTGGGGGCTGAAAATGGTGGTGGTGGTGGAGGAGGGGAGGCGGACAATTTTGGGGCAGGGCAAAGTTTGCAACGTGGGGAAAAAAGCCCGGGGTTTTCCCGTCCAAGTTGTTGGGCCCTTTTCCCCTGGGGCAGGAAGAAATTCACCAGTGGGCCCCTAAAGGACATTGGACTGGCCCCTGAAAGTAGTTACAGCTCCCCCACGTCCGGTGGGCCCTGTACCCCGGAAAAAACGATAAGGGTCAAGGAATGACCCCCCCTTTTGTTTTTAAATTTTTTATGAAGTGCTGGTAATGCCTTTTTGGAAAAGGAAATTACGGCTTTTGGGAAATCTCCATCTCGGTGGCAACCAAGCCCTTAAATTTTTCTGAAAAGGTGCCCGAGTCCACCCTTTTGGGAAAAAGGGGGGGACAGCGTACCCAAAAACTTGGGGCAGGGGCAAAAGGTCAGGCCCCGCCCCCCCTTAGGATGGGTTTGGGCGCCTAATGTTGTCTCTTTTTAAAACGGGCCCCTTTTTTGGAAACGCTGGTTTGGGGCCCCCTGAGTAGCCCAACCAGGGCAGGGCTTTTGGGAAAAAAAGGGAGGGAGTCAAAGAGAAAAAAGCTGCCTTCTGCAGAGGTGGTGGAGCCTTTTAATGGCTGAAAAGGCATCCCGGGGCCCCTTTGGGTGCTGTGTTGGGGGGCAGGATGGACCAACCACATCTGAGCCCCCGTTTCTCCCAGGGCCAAATGGATGGTGGCTGCATGTGTTGACGCAGGGGGGTTGTGCCCCGTTTGCTCCCTGGCCAGCTTCACTTTCTGCCCACAGATTTTTAATATACCCCTATTTTTGGGGCCCCCTCCGGTGTCCCTTAAACAAAGAAATGCCCCCCCCCCCGCCGGGTAGCTGATTTTACCGGCCAACGGGTCCCCAAATGGTGTAATTTTACGCCCCTGCCCCGCTGACCCTGTAGGGCCCCTTTTCTGTTTGGACCCGCGGGAAAAGGGGGTTTTTTACCCCCTGGCCCCCTTGGTCCCCACCTCCCCACTGTGCTAAACCCCGCTGCCCCAACGGGCCCCAAAAACCCCAATTGCTGGCTGGCGCGTTTCCTGACCGGGGAAAACTGCCGCCCTTTCTCCTGACGATGATGAAACCCTTGCTTCCCCCCGGTCCCAAGTGCGGGGGCGGGTACATAATTCCATTATTGTGTTTTCATCGTCCCCTAAATTGTCCTCTTCAAACCCCCTTTCCCTTTGGGGGGCCCGAGGTGACCCTTCAAAACATGACCTCCAAAGCCAAAATTTTTCCAATCTATACTTTGCCCCCTATGCAAGAAGTGGGGGGATATTGGCCCCATTTTTCGTGCCCAAGGGAGCTGCTGCTGCCCCCCTAAAAATTTTTCATCCCGGTTTTTGTTTGGGGGTGAGCCCAGACCAAAATTGTAGATCCCCGGTGAGGGAAATGGATGGGAAAGAGGTTGGGTGGGGACCTTGGGGAAGGGCCCCTGAAAACCGGCCCGGGCCCAAAGCCAACTAAAGTGTTGTTTGTCGGGTTCCCCACCCCACTCTTGGCTGGGGTTGGGCGATGTCATTTTTGGGAGGAAGGGGGTTTACCTAGTCAACCAATTTAAGAAACCCCTTTTTTTGAAAAATGAAAACACCAAACCCCGGCCCCTAGATGACAGCGGCGTTGTGGCCCCAACCCCGAGTGACCCCCCGCTGCGAAGTTCCCCCTTTCTGTGCTGCGAACCCGGGCCCCGTTTCCGAAATGTTTTTTGCCACTGCCACTCGCAGGGTTTCAGGCCTGCCCCCTTTTCTGTTGACTTTTGTTTGGGTTCCCAAAATTTTACTCGCCGGGTTTTATGTAGTATCTGTATATGATTTAAAATTTTCCCCCCTGTTTTTGACTTCCAAAAAAGAAACCCCAAATAACAAGCTTGGGGGAACCCCCTTTGGGTAAAATTGCCCCTCCCCCCAAAATTTTCCGGAAAAATTTTCTTTTATGTGTGTTTACAAGCAATGTGTGTTTTACTAAATGGGAAAAACACAAACAGGTTAAATTAAAACCCTTCGCTTGTGGGAAATTTTTGCTACAAGAAAAAATGTATTTTATTTTGGTGTTGAAAAAGGACGGTTTAAATTTTTGTCGCACAGCAGCAAAAAAAAAACTTAATTTTTTTAAACCCCCCATGTAAAAATTTCCCCAATTTGAATTGAGCCCAACAAAATAGTAGCTTTGTAGGGTTTTCAATGGTGGATTTTTACGCCAACCCCAACAAGAAGGAATTTTAAAAAAATTTTAATTTTAAAAATTTTCCCTTTTGAAAATTAAAGGCCCAAACCCAAAAAAAAAAAAATTTATTTGGCGTTTTTAAAATGGGGGTTTAAATTTTTTCGCACCCCCCAGCAAAAACCAACGTTAAATTTAAACCCTGGATGGGAAATTTTCGCAATAGAAATTGAAACCACCCCCAAAACTGTTGGGTTTGTAGGTGTTAAAAAATGGCGTATTTTTACGCCCCCCCAAAAGAGATAAAAAATTGGGAATTAACCTTGCTTGTGGAAATTAGGCTTTCCAAAAAAAAAATTTTTTATTGGCGTTTAAAAAAGAGGTTTAAATTTTTTTCCCGCACACCAGCCCAAAAAAAAGCTTTAAAAAAACCCTGGATGTAAATTTTCGCCAAATATTTTAGCCCCATAAAACCCAGTAGACTGTAGGCCCTGTTCAAATTTTGCGTTTTCCCAGCCAAAACAACCCAAAAGGGTTCCCGTTGTTAAATTTAAACCCTTTTTTGTGAATTTGGCTAACAGGGAAAAAAATTTTTTTATATTTTGGGGTTTTGAAAAAGATGGTTTATTTTTTTCAGCACCCCCAGCCCAAAAAAAGCCCTTTAAATTAAACCCCCGGGTGTTAAAATTTCGAAAAAGAATTGGCCCCCACAAAACTAGTAGATTTGTAGGTGTTTACAATTAGTGTTTTCTAAGTCACACCCCAAGGGGATACGTTGGAATTAACCTTTTGCTTGGAATTAGGGTACAGGAAAAAAATTTTTATAAAATTTTGGCGAAAGAAAAAAAAAACGGTTTTTCCCTTGGGGTCAGGGGACACCAGCCAAAAACAAAGCTTAATTAAACCCCTAGATGTAAATTTTCGGGAATTTGAATTGAGCAGCCAAAAAATTTAAGTGGTAAAATTTTTTTGTAAAAAAAAGCTGTTTCTTTTAAATGGAAATTTCAACGGAAATGGCCCTTTGTTTCCAAATTGGGGGATTGAAATTTTTATTCAGCTGAAGGGACGCACAATGGATTTTTAGATCCAAAAACCCCAAAAAATTAGAAAAAGAACCCTTAAAGAGAAAAAGTCTCTTTAGAAAAGCTTTAGGAAAACCCACCCCGAAAACCCCTTTTATAAAAATAAATTTTTTCAGTAAGAGCTTTCGCCGCCCGGCGCACCTTCCCTGAAAGAGCACAGTGGGAGGAGTGTGAGCTCCCCGGGGTCGCCCCCCGGACTTTTATAGTGCGGTGGGGTCACAGAATCCCCGCCCGGGCTCTTTATTGGTTCAAACCCCCTGAAGTAATGCAGGCTATGCCCCTTTTCCCCCAGAGTGTTTGCCCCATGTAGCGCCAAAGTGTGCAGCCATTTTATCAATCCAAAAAAGCAAAACTTGTTTAAACCCCAAGTTTCCCCAAAATTCCGACTTTTTCCCTTTCCGAAAAATTTTTTACTGAAATTCTTTAAAAGAAATTTTCCAAATTCGTTGTAAAACGATTCGCCCATCTCTAATTGTAATTTTTTACTTTGAAGCAATTTTGGTTAAATTTATTTCGTTTTTTCCCGGGTTTTAAGTGGGGAAAATAATGTCCGCTTTTTTTTAATATGTAGATTTTTTAATTTGGGTTTTTTGTGTGATTAAAAACATTTGTCAGTTTTGTGGGAAAAATATTTATAAAGGGTTTTTTATTTGGGTTTTTGACCTTTTTTTAATGTTTTTTTTGAGGCCTCATTTTGTTTTTGGTTTATATTTTGGGATATTTTTGGTTTTCAGTTTTTTTTTTTGCCGGGTTCTGAATTGGTTTTACAAAATTTACCCCATACCTGTCCTGGACCGGGGGTATGAAAAATTAAACCTGTTGACCCCAAAGATTAAAAAGTGCCGGAAAAAGGAGTCTTTGAAACCCCCATTTTTTGTTGAAATGGGGCAAATTTACTAACCTGTCCCCGAACCGCAAATATGACCTTTTAAAACTGTCTGACCCACAGGTTTTTAAAAAATGCCCCGGGAAAAAATTAGTTTTTAGAAGAAATATTTTATAAAAAAAGGAAATTTTACTTCAAAAACGTAAAACAGATGACCCAAAAAAACCCGAAAGGGGGCCCTTATGGCCCCTCAGCAGAAAATTTTTTCGATAAGAAATAAATATATTTAAAAAAAAAATCGTTTTCCAAAAAATTTCTGGGCTAGAGGTAATTTTCCTTTTTGGTGAAAATTGTTCCCCCATGACATTAGAATGTGAAGCAAACAAAAAAGATGTCCCCAGTAAAATCAACGAGGGCCCGTCTGAAAAAACCTGCCCTTTTTACCCGTAAGTGGGTTGAAGGAAATTACTGTTTAAGGCGGGGGGACTTAAAAAGTGGTCACGAAAGGGTTTAGCTGGCCAGGGGGACTTTCAGTGGGTGTGGTGAGGCCCAAAGGGTGGGTAAGTCATCCCCTTTTAAAAAGCAGTTTTTAAACTAGCAGGGCCCCCGGGTTTTTTTTAAAGTGGGTGTTTGAGAGGGCCCGGTTGGGGTTTTCCCTCATCCATTAACACCCTTTTTTGTGCCCAAAAGCGGAAGTGTGGTAAGACCTCCGCCCCTTCCTTTAGTACACAGTCAAGACCTGGGTAGCGGTTGGAAATTTTTGCCTTACGAGAGCCGCTTAAACCCCCCGTATTTACGTGCGGACCCCAAATTTAGCTTCCCCTTGGAAATTTCTGGTTTGGGTTTACGCTTCCCGTTTCACCCAGGGGCCTTTTTTCTGGCCCTTTCTTTTTCTCGTTTTATTCAAAGTGTTGGGGGGGAAATTTTTTCTCTGTTCTTTTTGCTATATGGTCCATTAACAGTGTTTCCTACCTATTTTCCCGTTTTTTGGGCCCGCGCCATTTCCCCCATAAATTTTAAAAAAAATCACCCCTTTAGCCCCTGTTGACAATTTTTGAAGAACCTAAAAGTTGTTTGAAAAAAAAATTTTTTTTAATAGGGGCCTGTTTTTTTGCTGTATTTCCCCAAACAAAAATGCCCCCAAAAAATTCAAAAAATGAACCCCGGGGGCCACTCTTTAAAAATTGGGGAAAAACAAATGGGTTTTTAAAAAAACCAAATTTTTTTTTAATGAGGACTTTTAGTATAGCTGCATTTCACAGCGTATGGCCCAAAAAAAAAAAAATTTTAAAAATGACTTTTCAGGCCCCCTGTTTAAAAAAATTTTGAGGGAGAAATGGGCCCCTTAGAAGCCACCCTTTTTTGTTTCCAAAAAAGGGCTTTGATTTAAAAGCCCGTATCTAAAAGCAAAATGAAACCCCAAAACCTTGACAGTGCGAAAAATTTTTTAAAAATGAAGT
Source organism: Phyllomedusa bahiana (assembly GCA_025379985.1). Lineage (NCBI taxonomy): Eukaryota > Metazoa > Chordata > Amphibia > Anura > Hylidae > Phyllomedusa > Phyllomedusa bahiana. The sequence goes on from JAODAL010020534.1 coordinate 66,217, forward strand.
GAGTAAATGGAATATGGTTTTTTTTAAAGAAACCCTGTACCCCAATTTTGGGGTCTTTTTCCCGTTATCACCCCAAAAACCCGCAAAAAAGAACTTTTTTTGGGAAATGAGAAATAAAAATTGCCAGGGAAGAAATAATTCCAAATTTTAAAAATTTTTTTTTTAAAGAGGGGGGCCAATTTTTGTTTGAAAAAGGAATGGAAGTAGTTCGGCAACTAATTCCCGGGGACCCCGGCAAAAAAGGGGGCGAGAAGGCAAAAAAAAAAAACTGAAACTTCCTAAACTTCCTCCCCTGCCTCAAAAACGCGCCCCAAAAACTTTCCAAGGGAGCGGGCATCCCGGGAACGTCGGTGTCCAGGAATACCTCATCCTCCTCCTCCTCCGCTTCCTCCAGCACAGCTTCAACACAGCCCTGACTTGCCTCAGATGATGCACCCTGAGAGCTGAGGCGCCGCCTTGCACTAGCCCTGGACCCCGAACCACTGCCTAATGAAGACCGATAAAGTTGTGAAACTGTCGGGCCTTCTGGATTCGACGGAGAGAAAGGCTCCATGTCCATATCTGTATCCATCTCCTCCTCCATCGCTAGTGGGACCTGATGTTTCAGACTGTCCAACGATCGTTCCAGAACTAAGATCACCACAATGCTCATGCTGACAAGGGCATTGTCCGCACTGACCATTTTGCTGGCTTCTTCAAAACTGGCAAGGATGGTGCAGAGCTCTTTCACCTGTCTCCACTCACGGTGGCTCAACACCCGAGTTCCACACCGCTGCTTGTCAGGCCATGTGTCACTTCGTGCTGCGTAATGGCATTGCGCTGCTGCCACAATCGCTGGAGCATGTGGAGAGTGGAATTCCAGCGTGCTGCCACGTCAACAATGAGACGGTTGACGGGGAGGCCGAGCTGACGCGGCAATGCAGCCAGGCGGGATGAAGCAGGCTGAGAAAGGCGGAAGCGTGAGCTCGACCTCGAGCTGTACTCATCAGGCAGTCCAGAACCGGGTAGCACTTTAGAAATTTCCGGACGACAAGGTTCATGACGTGTGCCAGGCAAGCGATGTGCTCCATCCTACTGATCTTAAGGGCGGCCAGGAGATTTCGACCGTTATCGCACACCACCTTGCCTAGCACAAGGTTCTTGTCACCCAGCCAGCGCTTGGTCTCATTGCAAAGAACTGTCCACAGCTCCTGACCTGTGTGTTGACTTTCTCCAAGACAGATAAATTTCAACACGGCCTGGTTTCTATGGGCACATGATGCTACCAGTGGACCTTGGGGGAAAGAACCCTGCACCATCCCTACGGTTTTGAAGAGCGTGCGCCGAGCCTGAGAGCCATCATTGTCACAGAGGTATAGCGGGCTTGGCCATGCTTACTAGTCCATGTATCGGTGGTCAGATGGACTTTGCTGGACACAGATGCAGACAACGCGCTTGAAATTTTAGAGGACACGTGGCTTGCCAGGGCAGGGGCGGCTTTTGTGGAAAAGATATGCCTGCTCAGCATCTGGTATTGGGGACAGGCAAGGGCCATGACATGGCGGAACCCATCTTTATCCACCAGATGGAAAGGCAACATTTCCAAAGCCAAAAGCCTGGCAATGCCGACATTCAGGTTCTTGGCTTTGGGATGCTTTGGGTTAAAGTGTTTCTTCTGCTCCCAAACCTGGTAGAAAGAAGGCTGGCTGCTAGACTGGCCGCTGTATGGTGTGCAGGTCAAACTGGTGGAAGAAGGGGTAGGATGGGTCTCTGGTGGTGTGGGTGGTACTCGGGCGACGGTGGAGGCTGAAGCAGAGGCTGATTCTTGATCATGACTCTAAGAGACATGGGCAGCTGAGGAACGATTGGTCGTGGCGGAGGAAGAGGAGGCGGCCACAGGGGGTGTGACAGTGGGTGGAAGCCCGGGATCGGTGTGGCCTTTTTTGGCCACGTGTTCGCTCCATTTCAACTCTTGCATTCGCTGCATGTGACTAGACATGTTGGTGGTGATTACACACCTAAGATTCTTCCCTCTACTGATGCGTTTATGGCAAAGGCGTCATATGACATCGCTGGGTAAATCAGAGGCTTGTTCGAAAAAGGCCCAGGCTTGATAGGTCCTGGACGTTTTCGGCGACGATAAGCGAGGAGCAGTGTTTCTGATGATCGTGGCTGGCGGAATAATTAGAGATGGGCGAATCGATTCTAACGAAGTGGAATTCGTTTAGAGTTTCAGAAGAACGTCAATTCTGAACGAAGTCGAAGTTTGGGGTGATTTGCGGGAACGAAGCGTGTTTTTAATTGATAAAATGGCTGCGAGCACATGGCATTACATGGGGCAAAGAACTGTGGGTGGAAGAAAGGAACATCCTCAATGACATGTGCAGAGATGAAGCCAATCAGAGACCGGCGGGATTCTGTGACGTCACCGCACTATATAGTCCGGGCGCGACGCTGGCAGTTCACACTGCTCTCTCTGTGCTGTGTAGGGAAGCTGCTGCTGCTGCTGCTGCTGCGATCTCACACTAAAGAACTAACTTTTATACAGCGATTTTGGGGGGTGTCACAGCTTGTCTCAGAGACTGCTTCTCTTACATTTTGATTTTGTGGGGTATTGGAATTGAAGTTTAGGTGCATCCAATTTAGCTGCATATACATTTTAATGCTATCTGCTCAGTTCTTGACCACATTGAATATCCAAGGGTTATCCAAGCCTGTTGCTATTGTATTCAGTTAAAGAAACAGCGTTTTTACAATCCAAATACCACTTAATTTTTGGCTGCTCATTTCTTTTGCGCAATTTAGATCCAGGGATTAATTAAGCGTTGTCCTGCTGTTGTGGTTGTTGCAGATTGCAGCTATCTGGAGTAGAAGCAAAGGCATACAGACCGTTGTGGAAGTAAATCCATTTAAGATGTTTACTGGAGATACACGGCTACCATTACATGCTTAACTTGAGTCTTGCCAACGGAGGGTACAAAAAAGGAAAT
>JAODAL010020535.1:0-69180 GCA_025379985.1 Phyllomedusa bahiana
CGGGCCCCGAAATAGGGCCCCTTTTTTTAAAGCTGGGAACACCCCCTAAAGGCCATGATCCCACTACATAGCCAGCAGGTATCAATGCTAATTCAGAAAAAAACCCCAAATTTCAGGGGGGAGGGGGACCCGGGCCAAAACACCCCACGTTTTTAAACCCCTTAACAACCCCGTAAAAAATGGAAAACAGCGCCCTAAATAAAAGAAACGGTCCCCGCGCAGGAAAGGAAAACGGAAACCCCCCAATTTTGGGTTTACAACCTAAGCATTGTCTATCCCAAGTGTAATGCATTGTCTAAAAAAAATGATTAGGCTATATTAATGTAAAAAAACCCCCCTATGGGTAGTCCCCAAAAGGGGGACTTTAAAAGGGTTGCCCTCTTACAATGTTTGGGGTTTTAAATTTTAAAAGATTTTTAAAAAAAAACGCAGTTTTTGTAATTTTTGTTCATTAAAAATGCCCCTCTGATTTTGAGTTACCCTGGTAGTAGGAGTCCCATCAGCCCCCCTAATCACTATAGAAAGCCGCCCTGTTGTTTTTTTTATCTCACGGGCTGTCCGGTGGTGACCATCAGTTTCTAAATTTAAAGGTCTGACCCACAGACCCCCCCCCGCACAGTATCTTCTGTAGGGAAGGGGGGGGGAGGGCTCGGGGCTTCTGGGGTTGTGTGGATTAACCCTGTGTGTGCCGTCCCCCCTGCTCTCTCCCACAAATTGGGAGAGCAGAGGTGAGGCGATCGGGGGACAGTAGATGTGTTTGCAGTGAAGTGTTTTTAATATAATTTTGATGTGTCTGTGGAGTCTGACTATACTACAAAAAACAGATCGGGGGGGCATGTGAACTTTTTTCATATCCCCCCCTGCTCTGCTTTTTTTGTGCACATCGGGGTTTGAAACACACTTCACAGCTGCCCTGGGGTTGTTCTGACAGGGTTTGTTTGTTTGTTCCCTTGAGATGCCCAAATGGGTTTTGGGTTTTGCTAAGCGGGGGGTTAGGAACCCCTTGCATCCCCCCCTCCTGCTATTACTTACAAAAGGTTCAAAAAACCTCTGGTCCACCCCTCAAAAGATCAGCCTTCTCCTGTCTCCTGAATTGTGGAGTTTGCATTTGCAGCTGATCCAGCAGTGAGCGAAGATCTGGGAAAGGGCCCCAAAACCGGGGTTTAAACCCCCCGGGCAGAAAAAACCCCCCCCCCCCCCTCTGTTTTGAGTTACTGCAGTCAAAGGGGAAACCCCGGGGTTGTGTGGGGAGGGGGGGGGGGGAAGGGGTGGGAAAGGGCAGACAAAAAGCACCCCCAAAAATAAAAAATCCTAGGGTTTCCCCAAAACAACTGAAGTGGCTAAAAGCCTTGGGGGAAAAACGCCCTTTAAAAGGAAAAAGGTTAAAACAAACAATAAAAAGTTTTTAAAAAGGTTTTAAAAAAAAAGATTAAAAGTTAAAATCCCCTCCCTTTTTGGGGTTTTAAAAATAAAAAAAAATTTTTAAAAAAAGTTCCCAACATTTTTTCCAAAAAAAGCCCAAATTTTTTAAAATATAACATTTATCCATATCTGAACACCGTAGAAAAAAAAAAGGGCCCCTAAAAAAAAATTTCCCCGAAAAACATGGCCCCAAAAAAAAATTTTTTTCCCAAAATTTTTGCCCCTTATTTTGTCTATGTGAAAAAAATTTAAAAAATTAGGGCTTTTGGAAGGTGAGGGGAAAAAAAAAATGTTTCCCCCCAAAAAAAATCAAGGCCCTTAAAGCCAAAAAAAAGGGAACCCTATCACAACCAGAAATAATTTATAGTACTTTCATTAGCAAATGGGATGATTTCCCTCAGCGGGACGGGGAAACGGGTTTAAAAACTTTCAAAAGAAATAAACAATCTGTTAAGATTCCCTACTGTTGAAGGTCCCACCCTGTGTAAGGGGGGGCTGAGGACATAGCTGCTTTCCAGATTTCCCTTTTGGCCCTTCCCCAAAGCAAAATTTGGGACATTGCCTGAAAGGTTTTCCCTGTTGCTTCTAGCCTTTCCTCCTTTGCACCCAAATTAAAACTGCTGCTAGTCTAATTACCCGGGCAATGAGTTTTTAACAGTTTTTACAGTTGGTACAGTTTTTAACGGGGCCCCCCCGGAAAGGGAATTTTCCCCACCAGAAGGGAAAATTTCCCGTTGATTGTCAACATAGTGTTTAAATCATGTATCAGGGCACATTTTAGCCCAACTTCAGCCCCTTTTTTAAAAAAGGCGCTTTTTTAAAAAACTGAAATACAAGTGAAATGCTTTCATTTCCCCAAAATTTAAAAAAAATTTTTTTGAAAGTGTTTATATTTTTGTCTTTTATTACTTCAATTTAAAGGGTTTTCCCGGAGGTTGATAGGGCCCATTTAAAGTCTTAAAAAACGCACATTTGCCTATTTAGCACTGCAAACTAACAGTTTTTTTGCCTATGAATGGTTCCAAGAAAAAAATGTACCCTGATAATTTAAACCCATATTTTTTAAAATTAAAACTTATATTTTAAATTTTTTGGGGTTTTTTTTTTTTTTTTCAGTTTTAAAAGTTTTTTAACCCCCTTATGAAGATACCCTTTTTAAAATGCATTACAATTGTTTTTCTGTTTATGTTTTTTTGGTCATTGCATTTTTCAAAATATTTAAAAATTCACTTTTCTACAATTTGTCAACCCACAGCACAATAGATTTGAGAAATATTTTAAAACAACTGGGGCAATAAATAAAATTGTAATTTTTAAAAGGGGTCCCGGGAAAATTTTTTTTGTTAAACACTATACGCCCTTAAATTTTTTATCAAAAAGAACCATTTTTGGGTTGGGAATTGGGAAGCTCTAATATCTTTTTCTGGTTTCCCCTTTTAAAAATTAAACCTTAAATTTTATTATGAAAACACCATAAAAAAGTATGCACAGATTTTGGAAAAATTGAGAACAATTTTTACAAAGGGAAGTTTATATAGAAGTTTATTTTAAAAAACCCCGGCCACTTTATTAGGTTTCAAACCCTGCTAGTAAAAGGGGTTTTTACCCCCCTTTTTTCCCTTTAAACTGCCTAAATTCTTTGTGGCATAGATTTCCCCAAGGGGTTGAAACGAATTTTCCCAAATTGGTACCAAAGGGGGCCCAAAAAGGCCAAGAAAAAAAATTCCCCACACCAAGACACCACCACCCCCCAGCCTGAAACCCTTATAAAGGCAGGATGGGTCCCGGGCTTTTTATGTTGTTTACGCCAAATTCTGACCCAACCCACCACCGAATTTTCGCAGCAGAAATCGAGAATTATCAGACCAGGCAACGTTTTTCCAACCCTCTACTGCCCAAATTTTCGATGAGCTTGGGCAAATTGGAGCCTCAGTTTCCTGTTCTTAGCTGAAAGGAGTGGCACCCGGTGGGTCTTCAGCTGCTGTAGCCCATCTGCCTCAAAGTTGGCCGTACTGTGCGTTCAGAGATGCTCTTCTGCCTACCTTGGTTGTAACGGGTGGCTAGTTGAGTCACTGTTGCCTTTCTATCAGCTCGAACCAGTCTGTCCATTCTCCTTTGACCTCTGGCATCAACAAGGCATTTCCACCCACAGGACTGCCGCTCACTGGATGTTTTTTCTTTTTCGGACCATTCTCTGTAAACCCTAGACATGGTTGTGCGTGAAAATCCCAGGAGATCAGCAGTTTCTGAAAATACTCAGACCAGCCCTTCTGGCACCAACAACCATGCACGTTCAAAGGCACTCAAATCACCTTTCTTCCCCATACTGATGCTCGGTTTGAACTGCAGGAGATTGTCTTGACCATGTCTACATGCCTAAATGCAAAAAATATGTAGTATAGCTCACCTCTAGTGCTGCTCAATGTCCTTTTGTCCCAGATGCTTTTGCATTCAAATCCCGTGTTTTATCCCGTTTTATAGCTGTGACCAAGAGCCCTTGCGCTCGAAACGCGTAAGCTAGGTTGCTATGTTTTAGCCCTTGTTGTGTACTGCTGCAACACTGTTTTGTACTTAAAGAAATAAAAGTTTTTCATTACCGTTTACCGGACCCGGAAGTGACGTGCGACGCTATTGCAGAGCGGAGCAGTTTCTGCCTTGTTGGTTATACATGCCTAAATGCACTGAGTTGCCGCCATGTGATTGGCTGATTAGAAATTAAGTGTTAACGAGCAGTTGGACAGGTGTACCTAATAAAGTGGCCGGTGAGTGTATATTTTTTTATCAGAGGTATCAATAAATATTAGGGCTCACGGCTATTTTTCAGTGTCTCTGCCATCGGTCCCCAAAATTCAGCATGCCAGCTGTTAAATGGGCCATCATCAAGCTGCCCCTACATCCTTCCCCAACTTACATATAATACATACATCCCTCTTTCCTTCACTTTCTTAGGGTATGTTCACACGATGTATTGCGGCGCGTACAGGAGCCCGTACAGAAGCCTGCCAACCCCATTGACACGTATTACGCGTAAGCGCCACAAAAAAGTGACATGTCACTTATCTCCTCGTGCGTACAATAGAGGAGTAATCCATAGTTCTCTATGAGAGCTATGGATTACCGTAATGACTCCGACGGATTGGAGCCGTACTGAAGCACAAATCCGGCGCGGAGTACGCCGCCAATCCGCGGACAAATAAGCCGTGTGAACGAGGCCTTAGGGTGAAACCACACAGTACGGCCGGCCACGTGTCATAAAACATGCCCCAGATGTCCACTAATGCCAAACCTGGGCTGCCTCCAGAGGCCGCATGGGACATGGCTCACAGTTGCAATAAAACTGTGCTGCTCGTTCCTACCCTTATATCGTAGTCTAGTCCAAAAAAGGATGCTTTTTTATTACAACTCCAGCCAGGTGTCCAATACTTACCAGCCATTATTAGCTAATAATGGAGTACTTGGAATTTCCATTGAAATGAACAAATAATGCCAGGCATGTACGACTAATAACGTTTAGGGGCCGATTTTCAAGATAGATGCAGGTCCCAATAGCGAGACCTGCACCTGTCAGACATTTATGGAGTATCAATATGCCATATATGTCTGAGATGGGAAAAGCTTTTTATTTATATTTCACAACTTCATGGACATAATATGAACATGTCAGTTGGTTTATGTTACCCTATCCACGAGCAGAATATGATAGTGGGAAAGAAGCCAAGCTCTATGATATATAGGGTTATTTGATAGAGGTGAGAAGCTGAGCTCTGTGATATATAGGATTATATGATAGAGGGAGAGAAGCTGAGTTTTGTGATATATAGGGTTATATGAGAGGAAAGAAGCTGAGCTCTGTGATATATAGGATTATATGATAGAGGAGAGAAGTTGAGCTCTGTGATATATAGGGTTATATGATAGAGGAAAGAAGCTGAGCTCTGTGATATATAGAGTCATATGATAGAGGAAAGAAGCTGAGCTCTGTGATATATAGAGTCATATGATAGAGGAAAGAAGCTGAGCTCTGGGTTATATAGGTGTATATGTTAGATGGAGAGAAGCTGAGCTCTGTGATATATAGGGTTATATGATAGAAGAAAGAAGTTAAGCTCTGTGATATACAGGGTTATATGATAGAGGAGAAAAGCTGAACTCTGTGATATATAGGGTTATATGATGGAGGGAAGCTGCGTTCTGTGATATATAGGGTTAAAGGATAGAGGGAGGGAAGCTGAGCTCTGTGAAATATAAGGTTATATGATAGAGGAGAGAAGCTGAGCTCTGGAATATATAGGGTTATACGATTTGTTGATTTACATAAAAGACACTGGAATTGTAAAAATCCTGCTTACTCCACCCCCATATAATGATTGACAGCTTTCTCTCTATTAGTGTGTACAGAGCAAACTGTCAATCATTGTATGTGGGTGGGGTAAGCAGGATTTTTAACTTCTTTTTCAACAATTTTTACTGTGAAATCCTGATTTGAATCACATAAACATGCATCACAGAGCTCAGCTTCTTTCCCTCTATGACATACTGGTCTCAGATAGGGTAGCATAAACCAACTAGCAAGTTCACTTTAAAGGGGTTCTTCAGTTTAATTAAAAATAAATGACCAATATACTGTTGCCTAATAAAATTCAAAAAAAATATGCTCAACTGCTGGAACGGAGGTGAAGGGAAGGTGAGTATGGGTTTTAAATAAATTAGACAACCCCTTTAAACATGACAGGTGTTAATCTGAGCCAGAATTGTACTCACTTTTGTTGGTAGGGCATAAGAAGCATATTGTTTATTAGAGGATGTAAGTAAGCACATACTAAATCTGTACTCTTACCTGAGGCACATTATAAAGCTAACTGCACATTCTGTGTCTCATAAGACCATGCTCAACAAAAATGCAGATCTAAATGTCCAACTTAAATACACATTGCTAGAAATGCCCTGGTGTGCTGGGGTCCGATGGTGCAAAATCCATTTTGGGTACCTTTCACTTCTTTGTATGCCCCAGCTTATATTAAAATAACTTTAGGGACATTCTGCATGCTTTCATCAGCATTACATTTCATGTGGCTACATTATATTGCATTATAGCAACATTCAAAAAATCATGATATTGCAAATGTTTCCATGCCCTATGGAACTTTGCAAAACAGGCACTAAACGGTTTGCTTAGCTAGAAATTCACACCCTGTTGTATGGTAGTGAGGGTGAACAACAGATGTAGTTCAGTATTAAAGTGGTATTCCCACCACAGAGATTGCTTTTTATCACTTCTGTTTTTCAATTTAATAAACTTTTGTAAAGTGCACTTATTAAAAAATATGTAAACTTTACTTATTATACCTCTTTTTCTCCTCTCTGGCATGCTCCGTCAATACTACAGTTAGTGTCCACTGCTCTGAACTGTGAGTGGTGACAGGGAGTGAAGCATCATGATGATGCAGTTGGTGGATGGAAAATCGTGAATGCGCATACTTGCGCAGGTGTGCTTACTCTCGTACCCGCCCACTGACCAGACAGAGTGTCTATGCTTTAGAACAGCTCCTGGGCATGTGCTGTAGCCCAGGAGCAGTTTGTCATTTCCCCAACACACAGAGGCCAGGACTGATTTGCATAACATCACGTCCTGATGCAACGTGGTATTGTAGCCATGACCGCATCGGGAGCACGCATGCACTCAGTGGAAAGGGGCGAGAACTCTGGTCTTTCACACCCCTTTTTGACCAGGCACTGAGCAAGGGAGGTGCAAATAACAAGGTGAGACAACCAATTTAACACTGCTGTTGTTCTGTTACATGAGTGACTACATTCTGGTTCCATTACTTATTTACAAGAATAAATTATTTTAAAATAAGAGTTCTACTTACTTTGCATAGAGATCTCATGCTTTCACGGGGTTATCCGGGACTACACGACATGGTCTGTCCTTATGATAGGCCTTTAATATCAGATAGGTGGCAGTCCGAATCTTGAAACCCCTGCCAATCTGTAGATTGAAGGCCCTGGCTTTCTAACAGACTGTCAGCACCTATATGATATTGAAGGCTTCTCCTCAGGATAGGCCATCAATTTTTCAGTCCCCAATACCCCTTTAAGTGCTTTTTTACATAAATCACTAGCTGCCAGTCATGCTATATTAAATAAATTCTAAGTTATTCCCCTGCGTCCTTTGTAATAAGGTGCTTATTGCTGCTTTGGGGTATTGCTAACATGGTTATCTGATTCACAAAACCCATTCCCTTTTTAGGGAATTCTGGGTTATAGAAAGAATTGCCATATTCTGGACCTCCACTGATTAGCCTAAGGGGTGAGAGGCTAGTGACTAGACTAGGGTTGCACAACATTTTCTGGTTCAAGGGCCACATTGTCATATTGTACCTCTGTAGGGCCGCAGTAAGAGTGGTATTCCCTGTCTGAGACCTTTATGGCATTTTAGTTGTAAACAATCAAAATGGCTGAGAGGTCTTGACTCCACTTTAGGGACTTCCAGAGATCAGAATGGAGGGTCCCAAGAGGATATGAGGTGCCTATATTTATTGTAGTTTCTGGGGGATACACAAGTGGCTGTTTCATTACTATAACTAGAGACAACACCACACATATATGACCTCCTCTCCAACTCATCTTTTTTTCCTTGGAGTCCAGAACTCGAAATTAGACATTTGTATGCTATAGTCTGTGGATCTGCCATGTTTTTATCAGAAATACTCATTTGAGGAAGAAATCCAGAGATAATACAGAAACAGGATTGTACATTTAGTTTGCTGAAAATAGCATATGCAGCCATATAGTGCCAGCCATACAGTGCCCGCTACATAGTGCTCACCATAATAGTGCCAGTCATACAGTACCCCCATAACAGTACCATCAGTTGAATACAGCTGAATATTACCTGTATATTACTTTCTGAAACAAATGAGGCAAAACATGTCTGTTTCCTGATGTCTGGGGCCCATACAGATGGGCATTGGGGGCCACATGTGGTAGACCCCTGGAATAGCATTTCTGTAGAAGCCATTACATTTGTGAATTAAACGGACAGCCCGTTGATGTCTATAGCACTGACCTGCTTTTTTTCCCTGTGGTGGTGCTGCGGAGGAATTGGACGCTTATCGCCAGGCTTCCCTGCAGATTACAGCTGGTTTCTGTGGCTCTACAGCTGGGGATCAGCTTATCTTCAAATAAAGAGGGATTTGGCAAAAGTGAACAACCCGTTAAGGCTTATGTACTGCAAATATACTGTATATATGATGTATAACAGATGTATAAAGACATGATATGTTTTGTCATAACAGTAGAGGTAACTGGTTGTACATTTGCATTGAAGTTTTGTACTTCAGACATTGCAGACATCAGTTGTTCAAGACATAACACGTTGACTGTGCTTCAGTGACAGTTCTTTCTGAACAGGATAATAACAGTTTAACACTGTGTTCGAATAACAGAAATCTGTAACATTACACTTTTGTGGACAAAGCCCTTTCCAATACTTGACAGTCGTCCAAACACTAAATTCACTGAGCTTTTCTTCCTTGCTCTAGTCCTTCAGTTGCATAGATTTGGTTCTCCACTTTGATAAAAAATAAATTAAATAAAAATAAGGACCATGGAGAACAGTCTTTTCTTTAGACCTGTGAACCAAAGTGGAGTGCATAGATTGTATGGACCGCCTGACCACTGCAGGCATCAGTGTCTAAATTGCCTTGGTAGATTCCTACTGGTGAGACCATTGGTGGGTCAGTCTTCCCAAAAGGTCACTCATATTACAAAATCCTCTTGTTTTGTTGCTGGTCGATAAATAACATTTTGGTGCTCAGTAGTCCTGGCAGAATCATTTGGGTTATAGAGGTTTTTCTTAGTCTTTTCTTCTTTTCTGTCAAGTATATATGATGCCAAACACATAAAAACCCCAGATGAGGCCACAGCAATACAACTGAAATAGAAAACTAGATTATATTGACCAGTGATGTCAACGAGCAGACCTGTGGATAAAAACAGAAGATACAGGGGCATTAATAAACCATGGAAATATGGAGGGCAGAGGACAGCTGTCATAGGCTACCTTAATGGATGCATATCTACTTTCTGCAAGTAAATTATTCATGCAATTGCTAACTGCTGAGGTATTTAATAATGTATCCATATGGACGAGTATGGTAAGTCAAGTTTTACATAATGATGGCTACTTGGCAGAAGTAGGATATATGCTTAAAGGACTTGTTCAAATTAGAGTTTAAGCTGTGATACATGTCCAATGGAGTTTGAACTAGGGATCAGCCCAGCTGTAGTTCTTTCCTGTCCTCTGAATTTGCCCGCTACTCCATCAGCAAACAGCATGCTATGCTAACAGGATAATAACAGTCATTATCATGGGTGGGATGGGACATTTCTCTGGCAGAGTTCATTACTCCTTGGCGCACATAGGTCTGTTACAGGAACTGAATCTAGGATGTAGAAAATCATGAGCTTTTTTCCTCTGCTGATCATAGAGTCACTTTCAGTGCATAGTTTCTAAATCCCCTCTAGCTAAAAGTCTCCAATTACCATCAAACATAGGAATAGGGAGTGTTACTATACTCTAGAGATGTCTGGCACATAATATGAGAGAGCATGAAAGTCACGACAGCGCATGAGTTGTCTAATATTGTATAGATCACTGCCGTCAAAAGTACATACTTCCAGGTATTCTAGTAACAAAGTCGGCACTGGCTGTGCACATACATTGTGTGAGAGCATGAGAAGCAGGGTCACTACGTTTTATCTAGCAGCTCGGTACTATAGAGCCAAGTAGAAACACTACAACCTACCATCCAGAGCCATCTATGTGAGAGGCTCTCTATGCCAAGAATAGATTCAAAATGCCATGTATCATTCAGACCTGACAGCCAGTATCATAAGGATCATAAGGAGTCCTACTTATAGGATGGCTTGAGAAAGCTGATTAGTACCAATACTAACAGTTGAGCATAGCCAAAATCATCATGAATTTGTAACTGCATATTATTGTCCAAAGCGTGCTGGTGTCATTTAAAGCATGCTTAATTGAACCATGATGAGCCGAGCATACCCTTTAAAGCCTTTCAAATATTAATGATTGAGAGCGTGTAGATACTGTACCAATGGGTTTGGTGGGAATACACGCCCAGCTGTAGCTTACCTTTTCCTGTAGCTGTTGAGAATTTGCCCAGGCTACTTCTCTATACAAATGCAGCAATGTAAGCATAAAATGAAGATAAATAACCAGAGAAAGATACAGTCCTCATTCTTTATAGGGATGGGATAGACCCATGTCCTGGCAGGTAACCATTTTTTTAGACATTCGGGAATCCACTGCTGTATGTATGACACTGAATTATTAGAATATTAAAACAATGTGGGAGTTCATCATTTTACCTACCTGCCAGTGGTGGTCCCACTAGGATAGTAACACTTTCCAGGATAGTAAAAAGCCCAAAAGCTCCAGGAATCGCTTCATGCCAACTGTATCCATCAGTACTTGGAATATTAGGGATCCAAGTACACTCATAGAGATGCCATACACGTCACAATAAACAATAAGGGCTGGGAAGGTCACAGAAGCAGCGCATATGAGGTTGCTCAATCCATTTATAATTACTGCCCCGCTAAATAAGTAGATCAACTTTCCAGAGAATATTCGCTTCTGGGACACAAGTCCGGACACTGGACGTGCAAAAATATTGATGAAGCCAATTAGAGAAAGCAGAAGTGCAGCTACTGATTCTTCTATGCCACTGCTGGTAGCGTATGGTACCAAGTAGAAAAGAGGCAAGACAAAGCCTAAAACCATCCAGGCGACACCTATTGTGAAAATCTGATATCGTCTATGCCCAAGGAGAAGATCAAAAGCCATGTATCTCTGCAGGCCTTTTCCACGTTCCTCCTCTTCAGCACCTTTGGTGACTCCATTGACTGTTGAGGAGTTTCCGTTCTTACTAGGGGCAGCTGGTGGAGCTTTAACAGGCCTCATCATAGCACCACATACGCAACAGTTGAGCAATACGCCACCAAAGATCATGAAGGAACCTCTCCATCCCATTATCTCCAAGAGGTGCTGGGATGCAATGGGCCAGAGAGCCATGCCTATTGAGGCCCCTGTGGAAGCCAGAGCATTGGCCAAAGTCCGACGCTTGATAAAGTAGTAACCAAGTACTGTGACTCCTGCTTGGAAGCAGAAACAGAGCCCTAAACCTGTGTGAAAAATAGAGGACATCGTTATTTCTTTAGATTGAATAAAATATAGAAAAGCTAGAGATTCTTAAGTATGAAAGTACTTTAACAACTATGAAACAAATGGTACAGTGTAATAGAAATAACTTTTTGTGACTCTGAAACCAGAAATATAAAGGTGTGGTTGCATTGTATAAAGGGAAGGATTTGCTGTGATAAGCCAATATAACGTTAAAGAGTACCTATCGCCTTCAGAGAAACCTCATGAAGGAACAGGAGACTTAAATACAAACACTTTCTCAAATAAGCTTCATTAGAAAAATCAAAGCATTTCACCTGTAATTCAGTTTTAAAAAAAGTGCTGGCCCTTTAAGACAGCTCTGAAGTCGGGCCAAGTCGGCACATGACAGCTTGATGGATTGCTATGTTGACAGTTGTAGGTTTCTGAGCTGAGAGAGTCCACTGTGCAAGTGGGAGCCTGTAAGTCTACATCCTGTGCACACTAGCTGCATAGTAATATAGATGCCTGTGTTCTATGGAGGGGGAGGCTGAACCAACAGGTAAACCCTGTCACACTATGTCCTCAGTGTGCTGTGCCTGCAGTATATGTACAGTGAGAGACTCGGATCACCCTGTACAAGCAGCTATGCCCTCAGCTCCCCTGCACAGTTGGTATCTCCCAACAGAATGATAAGGATCTCCTGAGTTACATAATGAAAGTAAAACCTGTTTCCCTGTAATATTTATTTGAGAAAAGTCTTATAATTTCATCTTCTATCAATTTTTGTGCATTTATGTGGAGGTGATAGGTACTCTTTAAAACAAATTAATGTCAGTCCTTTTAACATTTGTTTATGTAGTAATTGAGGTTTAAAGCATACAAAAATTGGACCACCGTATACTAATGGACGTTTGCTTTATTGTAAATCCTTCACATAAAGGTGATGAAATAAAACAGGCAGGTAAGCGCAGACGCGTTTCGGACACCACTCTGTCATTGTTCACAGTGTGACTGAGTGCTGTTCGAATCGCGTCTGTGTTTACCTGCCTGTTTTATTTCATCACCTGTATGTGAAGAATTTAGAACAGAGAAAGCATCCTTTAGTATGGGCTGTTCCAGTTTTCATATGCTTTGAAATCTCTAGAAGCTTAGGAGCCATGAGCCTGGGACCTGTGTGTTACCACACTAAGGACATTTACCTGGGACTGCAAGAATGAGCCAGCTGAGATGTGGGAGGGGGGGGGCTTATTAAGTCATATTCTCATTTTTGTATAACTAAGGTTGACTTAGGTCTAAGATTTTAGGAGGAAACTCTACAGTATGTAAGTGAGAGAATATAAACAATAGTGAATGATAAAGAATTTATCATACAATTTACTTCTACATGACTATCCTGTAGAATTGTAGATGATCAGCTGAATTTAAAAGTTCGGATTTGAAACCATAGGCTGGAAAATTGTTACCTTGTAAACGTTACCTTAGAAAAGTAAAGAAACCAGGCAGTACGTTTCAGGGGCTAACTGAGTATATCTGATGGTAAGCTTTTTGTGACTATTTCCTCAGCTCACCGGGTGACTATCATCCTTTCTGCCTGGCTCTTTAAACACGACATTACTGAAGAGTTCTGCCAGTAAAACTGTAATGTCTATGTGGGGACTTTTATAGTTCTGCATTGAATTATTTTCTCACCTAGACTGTTTACATAGACCTACATCTGTGCTAGTTCTTGTGCCTTTGATAGTTTAATAAAGTGCCATTAATACAGCCTCACTGGAATACTGTCTCTCTTGAGGGGAAAAGCAGGCAGGTGGGAACACTGCTTCCTAGACAGGATATGCACACGGCTCTCCCACAGATGGATGAAAGCTGTCTCCAGAGTGCAATTTATATGGCTAGCTGGTAAGCCAGGTGTTTAATGATTCTTGACACTCAATTAAATGCTTCTGAGCACATTTTTTTCTTAAATTAAAATGTCAGAATATGACATTTTTTGAGCCTAAACCAAAATGGAGTTCAAGTTATATAAGAAGACGTGTTTCTGTATAAAGTAAAAAAAAATACTAGAAATAGAAGTATGTATTGTAGAAAAAATTCTCCATTATGAAGCACAACTTACCTCCAATAAGTCCAGCGCTTAGGTACAGGTGGACTATAGTTTGGGAGAAGGAGCTGCTAACCATCCCAATTCCACATAAGAGACCACCGACCATTACTGCTACTCTGCAGCCAAATCGTTCCACTATAATGCTGCATATTGGACCTGTACAGGAAGAAAATAACACAAAAGACATTGCATTAGTGACAAAAAGTGTAGCAAATGTTATCGCAGACTGTGCAAAATAGAGTATATGTCTGTAAAATAGATTGGTCTCTGAGAATATTCGAATTTAAAAATGTATTGCTTTGAAATTACATGAGTACCTCTTTAAATTCCACCCTTTCCCCTTTATACAATCAGGTATAATCCCCCAAGGAATGTGAATTAAAATGTCTTTGTAATTATACATTTCCCTCCATAAATGGTATGCTTCCTATGATCCCAGCATTAACATATGTTCAAACAGGCTGAAACACAACAAAGCCTTTATTATAGGTCCTAATACCGCAAGGATTTGTAATTAAATTGTAGGTAAAGTAACTGAACACAACAACAATGGCGTCAGATGTATTAATATAATTTTATACAGCTGTTTACAAATATTATATGTAACAGCTACTTAACACCTAAAAAAAGTACAGTATCTCACAAAAGTTAGTACACCCCTCCTATTTTTCTAAATATTGCAATATATCTATTCATGGGACAACACTGAAGATATGACACTTTGATACAATGTAAAGTAGTCAGTGTACAGTGCAAATTTGGCGTGCCCTCAAAATAACTTAAATTAGACCGAAAGTATCCAGTGTCAAGCAGACAATAACTTTTTTCTTTTTTTGTGTGTGAAGGTAAAAAAGGCCAAATTGGGCACAATTTGTCCATTTTCACTTAGGGGTGTACTCACTGTTGCTGCCAGTGATTTAGATATTGATGGCTGTGTGTTGAGTTATTTTGAGATAAATATTCAGAAACCGTTACTTCAAAATTAACGTATAACCACCATACTGTCCATAACAGAAGATTCCTTGCAGCTCCTTGAGTAACAATTCCATGTATCAAATTAGATTCAAGTATCCAATGTCAAGCAGACAAGAACTTTTTTTTCTGAGTAAAAAGCACTTCATTCCCTGGTATCGAAGCAACGCCCGGACACCTGCTCAGCCATACACCTTCGATGTTTCGAGGGTACGTCATGGCAACGAACGTCATGGCGACCGTGTGGGAACGTGGTGGTGATTAACAGTGGTGATAACTCCGTTCCCAGCGGTTTAACCCATGAGCTGCCACAATTAATAGCAATTGTGGCAGCTAAGAAGTATGACAGAGGGAGCTTTCTATTTCTATTGTGTAAACATAGTAAAAAAAAAAAAAAAAACTATATAAAATTTATAGAATTGCAATTGTACCGACCCGCATAGTAAAGTTATCTGGTCACTTATACTGCACGCCGAATGCTGTAAAAATTAAAATAAAACAATATGGTGGAACTGCACTAAACCCCTGGATATATTCTTTAAGGGTGTAGTTTTCCAAATTAGGTCTTTTTAGGGGAGTTTATTAAGTTTCAGCACCTTAGGGTGTCAGGAAACCTGGAATGGTGCCTAAAATGTATCCTAATGAAAATTAGATCCTAATGAAATGAGACCTTAAAATTTAGTAGGTGCTCCTTCTATTCTGAGGCTTGTGGTTGAGTCAAATAGCGCACTAGGCCACATATGAGATATCTCTGAAAACGGCAGAATCTTGGGACTCAATATTGAGCTGTATTTTCCTGTTATCTACTGTGTTCCCTTAAACAATGGATAAAAATTGACAATCTGCCAAAAAGAAGTTACATTTCACCTCTTCTTTGCTTTAATTTCTGTAAAACAACTTAAGGGTTAACAAACTTTATAAGTTTTTGATTTGACTACCTTGAGGTGTGCAGTTTTTTAGATTATAGGGGTGTCTAACATAAGGGCCCCTCAAAGCCACATCAAAACTGGACTGGTCCTTAAAAAAATCAGCGTCACATTTTCTTGAAAATTTTAAAATTTGCTAAAATTTTTTTAGATTTTTCACAAGTAAACAAAGATTATTTTGACAAAAATTAATTGCTATCTTAAAGTACAGTGTGTCAATAGAAAACGATCTCAAATTCACATGAATAGGTAAAACCATTAAAAAGTTATTCCCCAATAAAGTGACATATGTCAGGTTTGAAAAAAAGGGCTTGGTACTTAAAGGGGTTGTCTCAATACATTGATTCATCTTACTTCAGTCCTGTTTTCTTGGTTTCATTTTTTTTAATTCAGGGGCATTTACTGTCTTCTACTGGCCTGCAGTGATGAGCTGCTGAGGTCACCAGGTCTGTAGCTATAGCGACCAGCATTGGCAGCCTATCAGGAGAGATCAAACAGGTCTGTAGTTGTAGTGACCTGAGGAGCTGATACATCCCATACAAAAGAGGATATCTAGGAATAGGTAGGACACTGTTAATGGACACATATTGCAAAGTGACTTGTTTTTGCTAGATCTTTAATATAAAGAGCAATCTTTATAGTGAGACAACCTCTTTAAGTCCAAAACAGGTATAGACCTTAAAGGGTTAAAGACTGCCCTGACAAAGGCCACACCCCATTGATCATCTGATCTCCTGGGCCTCACATGGTAAAGCTTCTTATGTGTCCAGACAAAAATTTACTGAGCTCCTTATCAAACATGATATAGAATTGCAGGAAGCTCACAGAAAATGTAATGAAAGTGCCCATATTTTTTCTTTTTTGGTGGTAGGAGGAGCAAAAAAGGCAAAAAGCACCTATCTCCTAAATGAGCCCCAAAACCTCCCAGTTCTGAATGAAAAGGTGGTCGGTACTCTCCCTTAGACTTGAATGGGAGTTCCAATTACAGCCGAGCAACACGAGCTAAACTCGGAACTCCCATTCATGTGTGTGGGAGAGTCCCAACCACCTCTGTGTTCAGAACGGAGATGTTTTTGGGGCTTGTTTAGGAGATAGGTGCGGGTCTCAGAGGTGAGACCTGGACCTGTCAGACAATATATATATATATAAATATATATCCTAACAATATGCCATCATTGTCTGAAGTGAGACAACCCCGTTAAGCTGCTAACATACAGCCTTCCTTTGTAGTGGGTTCACAGAGGCAGCCTTCTCCCTCTGCCTAATCACCTAAATACTGTGGTCACTATTGACTGCAGCATTTAAGGGGCTCTAGCAGCAATTCCCCTAGCCCAATGCCTTTGCTGCTCAATCACAATGACCTACATGTATGGCATTCTTTGTGAACTCTACCCCACAGATAAGTCTATTGTGTTAACAGGGTTACTTTTGTTACAGTCCTAGAAAAATCTCTCTGTGTCAATGCCATAGGTTTTGTGATAATTACCAGACCACCTAAGAAATGAGGGAATAACTGAAGTCCCAAGGAAGCAGTGACTTTCCTGCGGTCCATGTGCGTTACAGTAACCTCCAGCAATACTCTCCCATTGAGTCTGATGTCAGTCGTGGAGGAACTGCATATCGAGAGGTACAACCGTGCAACACCAGGTGAGTATTTTGTACGGGCCTTATTTTAGTTACTGGGGCCTGCATCTAGGAAATAGTACCACACAGTGGGCCACATGTATGAAAACTGTCTAGGTCTAAAACTCACTTTTTTTGCCCATAGCAACCAATCAGAGCGCCCCTTTCATTTCATATAGTGCTCTGGAAAAAGGAAAGGGGCGCTCCGATTGGTTGCTATGGGCAACAAAGTGAATTTTAGACCTAGACCGTTTTCATACATGTGCCCAGTATGTCTAAATGCCTGATATCCGTTTGGGCGGGAACGTACATCTTAAATCATTGTGCAACCCATGCATTATGGTTGTTTGATTTATCAACACAGCAGTATTAATTATTGTTAGGGTTCGTTCTCTACAAATGGCTCATTAATTATAATAATTGTTATGTGTTAGGAAACATCATGTGATATTATGATGCATGAAAGACTAGGGAGAGTACTCTAGTAGTATCATGGTTTATTCATGTCTTCAAATCTCATAAAATGTGTCTTGGCAAACCCATGATAGGTATTTCAGGGACTTTTTTACTGGACAAACTGGGTTTTGGTGGAGTTGGAAAGTGATTTTTTTAAGCACGGTTGAAAAGTGTGTTGTACAGTCTGTATAGTAAGTCTAGTATTTAGGCCCCATTCACATTATAGAACAGTGAACACATGAAATTGTACTCACTAAAGTCCCATTCATATCACGTTTGTGGCATCTATTGGAATACCTTGGCAAACTGTTTCCCGACCGGGCCATGGTGAGGCCAAAGCAATCTATAGGTCAAACATGAATTGGAATATGATTGCTCTAGTTAGTAACCACATGGTAACCACTCTTTTTTGTCTGGCACATAGGAGCATATATGTGCAGGAAACAGAGCCCTATAGATTCCAGTAGCCCCTTCACAGCCCATGAGGCAGTATCAGTGTCGGACTGGAGTACCTTGGGCCCACCAGAGAAAGTCATTTTTGGGGCCCGCTCTTCAGCTAAATACAAAAATAATACATGGCTTAGATTGCCAAAGTCTAAAAGACAACTCAAATAGATAAAAGAGCATGGATTTCTGCAAAATCAGCAACTTGCATTGATATTGGCCTGTTAAAGGATATATTCACACGTGGTGGCTAAGTCCACACAGCACATGAAAACGGTCAGATTTTCAACGGTTTTAGTATTTTTAAACCACTGAAAATCCGACTGTTTATCAAGCCCATAGACTTTAACAGAAAAAACAATCTGTATTCTACACAGGTCGTTTATTTTCAGCATGTTTTCTGGCACTGCCAGATTTAGGAACATGTTGCTAAATCCGCCGCTTTTTGCGCCCCCCAAAAAATGAAAAGCAACTGGTTTTTGTCACTGTTTTCGCAAGAACTGCGGTCAGGCATCGGAGAAAAAAAGCCGTTGGCTTTCCAACAGCTTTTGTCCTATGCTGTGTGTTTGAAGTTTTACAGAAGTCATTGCAACTAAACTTAATTTTTATCAATTTGAATGGTGTTGTTTCTGTAGCAGATATATGGATTTCTGTACAATCCATTTAGTTGAATAAAACAGTCGCAAAATTCCTGCAACAAACCTGCCACATACACCTATCATATTCAAAGGGCTTGGATACGGCACAGGTTATTTGTTGGTTTTTCAGACGGTTTGCGGTTTTACAAACTGTCTGAAAACTGACAAGCAACATTCCTCCATAGACTTCAATCGAAAATCTGTGCAGCAGTCCCCACTGCATGGATTTTCTGCTGGATGTTTTTTTACACGGCTGACATTCCTAAAAACTTAGAACATGTTCATTCTTCCGTGTGGGTGTGAAGGGGGACGGCTTGAATCCGCAAATTATGGACAAAAATATGCCCCCTTATGTGCCAAGAAAAGACCAAATACCGGCCGGTAAACGCACCAAAATAGGGTGTGAGGGAGGCCCGCTTATGGTACAAAATTAATTCTATGTGTATGGTTACTTTCAAAAACAGTTAAGGACCCCATCACCACCATCTTGCTACATGACACCAACTCTATATACACAGTTATTAAGTAATAAGTAAATTGTATATACAGAATCAACAGGTGGATGGCGCAGGTAGTGCTTCATTATTGGAGCCTAGCAAACATGTCACTAATATACACATGTGCCACTGACCCATTGGACAAACGCTGCATATGCCAAATCAACACTGGATACAGTCATAAAAGTGGACTTACAGATTTCATTCTGTACATAATACACTGCACTATTTAGTGCTGTGTATTAGAACAGACAGTTTATTAGACCCTGCCCCAGCCATGGACTTAGGGCTTGATCACATGGAGTTTTAACTCCGTGTTACAAGCGCTTTTTAGATCCGTCTCTGGGACCGACAGGAAGGACCCAGAGACGGATCTAAACAATTAGCAAAGAGATTATCACTGCGGGCTATGAGGAACACGCAGCGGCATTCACATGAGAGATCGCCGCTGCGTGTTTCCATAGCACAGCTCGGGTCAATCTTTGAAAGAACTGCATGTCAATTCTTTTAAAGACGGAGCCGACAGGCAGGAGGGGAACACACAGCGGCGATCTCTTATGTGAACACCGCTGCGTCTTCCTCATAGATAATCTCACTGCTAATTGTTTAGATCCGTCTCTGGGTCCATCCTGTCGGTCTCAGAGACGGATCTGTAAAGCGCTTGTAACACGGAGTGAAAACTCCATGTGAACAAGCCCTAATAAGTGTACATACAAAGTAGAAGAGGAAGCAAAAATGCATATAAACATTCCACACACATATATACATACATTACAGCCATAATTTATATATATATATATATATATATATATATATTATATATATCATATATATTATTTTTTTTTTTTTTTATTTTATTTTTTTTTTTTTTTAATTATTTTTTTTTTTTCGTCAGCATAGACCAATTAGAGTTATTTTTTGTGGTGGAACAAGTTTTATTTTTGGCAAGATGTTCAGGTTCAAATAACCTAATTGATTGATTACTATTATTATTATTAACTCATTCTTGGAGAATGTTTTTTACTTTTGCAGACAGAAAGCAAATTTTATACATAAATTTATTTTTTGGTCTCCTCGTTTCAAAATATTTTTTTTTAGCAACCAAACTGCATGAGGGCTTATTTTTTGTGGACTGATAAGGCTATGTTCCACGGGTTTCTTAGATGCGTGTTTTGTGGATCGTGTTTACAGACCCCAAAAACACGCATCTATCAATGTGCAGTGTGATTTCCATTGCTTGCAATGTAAAACACGCATCGGTGTTCAGACGTCTGTTTTACTTGCGTCTTTCGGATCCGTTCAAAGAATTGACGTGTCCATTCTTGATCCGTTTCATGCAGCAGAGCTCCTATTTAAAACTATAGGGTGATGAGCTGCTCTCAGAAAACACTTACAAAACATGCAGCACACTTTGGGTGCGTGTTGGATACATTTGACACAGCGTTTTACAATCCGTTTTTCAGATTGAAAAACAGATTGAAAAATGCCGTGTGAACGTCCCCTAATGGTTTTCACTGCTACCACTTTGTGGTTTATGTGACTCTTTGATTGCTCCGTTTTCCACTTTTGGAAAGCAGATAACCAAAAATCAGCATCTTGGCACTTTTTTTTACGCTGTTCCACTATTTGGCATAGATATGCAGTAATTTTATTGGTTTAGGTCGTAATAGGTGTGAGAATGCGGCTAATAGGTATGTATTGTGTTTTGTTTTTTTTTTAGGATTATACTGATACAGAGAAAATGGAAATTATTGGTTGTAGACAGTGTGGTTAACTTTTTGTGAGACCACTAGATGTTGTAGCTCAGTTTGCTGGCACTTGTATACGGATTGTATTTATTTAATGGAGAGAGTGCAGAGTATGAAACACAGAGGTATTACTGATGTAAAAACTAATGGAACCTCTTAAGCGGTGATGTTCTCATGATAGACTTGATGTAATTATCGCTACATATGCCGAATCAAGAGTAGTCTAGGGAGTAGGTGCAAGTACACCTTTGCGTTGTGACCTTCATCTCGTATTCAGGAAAGTAGGCCCCGATAAGTCTCAGACTCATGACTAGAACTCAACTGGTCATGCTTGTGCACGACTCTCCTTCTGTTCTATGGGGAGTTCCCCAGTACAGTTGGGGTGTACAGTCGTACTCCAAGAAACTCCCAGTAGAACAGACTGGAGAGTTGTGCACGGGCAGGACTGGACTCTCCATACTGGAAGTTGATCTGACTAAAATCATTAGTGTGACTGTCCTTAAAAAAGGTCATTACAGGCAGGTGGACTAAGGGGTTACACATGTACACAGTGTATATATGTATATATACACACACACATATATATATATATATATATATATACACACAGTGTACACATTGCAGACACACATATGCATATTTAAGTCACAACACACATGCATTTGTACACATAACTTTTGTTAAGTATATCTGCATTTTTCTCATGCCAGACTTGAGTAAAAAGTTTCAGGCTGCAGGTTTACACAGAGGCAGGCTGAGACTCCATTTACAAGGTTCAGCCCAGCACCAGGGACACCCCTCATCTGTCAGGGCCGTCTCCATATTCCATTGGGCCAGGTAGGCCAGTTGCCCGGGGGGCCCGCGAGCCCAGGGGCGGCCCCTGAGGGCCCGGGCTGCTGCCTGCCCGCCAAGATTGGATGCGACGTCACCGGTTGTGCACGCCGAGTGACTCCGCGAGCTCAGACACTGCTCTTTATCCGCCCGTGCAGTGCGATTTAGTTAGTCTGTTGTCCTGAGGCCTGCGCAGGCAGGGCGTGCGGAGCTGCGGTGGTGGTCAGAGGAGCAGGTGCGGCCTCACCGTCGCTCTTATTGGACCGCGCTCCGCTTGTGCGGCTTGTAGGCCTAGACGCAGTTTCGCAGCGCAGCAGGCTGAGGCAGGGCGGGCTGCTGCCTTTCGTTTCAACGCAGAGGCGCCGGCCCCAGCTACATGCGCTGCTTTGAACAGTAAAGGACTGGCGCGGCATTGCCTTGTAGCACGGCAGGGTTTTGTTTTTTGTCCCTTACTGTTTTTTTTCCTGATCTGACCGGGAGGGCGGCTCCCCGCTCCTGGTATACAGACGGATTTGCGGCCGGCGGAGAGCGTGAGGGGCAGGTGGGGGTTTGAGGATATGTCGGCTCTCGGTGGACTGCATTACATTTTTGGTTGGCCGTGTGTTGTGCCACCCCACCCCCCCCCCCACTACCTAGACCCCCCCGAGCACCCCGCCCCTGTCCCCCCACGAGCAGCGCTCGGGGGGGGTTGTTCTCCGCCGATCCTTGCACTCTCTGATGTTGCCAGCACAGCATTGCTTGATTTGAGAGAAGCTGAGAGCAGCTAGGCAGGCGTATGCGAGCGTGCCGACGCCCCAGGCTCTGTCGTTTCCCTCGCACTAGGAAGAGAGATGAACCGATTATCAGGACTACAGTAATTGGGGGGGTGGCGGGGTGATACATTGTGCGTGGGAGTGGAAGAGGGCTGGATACATTGTGATGGGGGGGGGGGGCTGGAGTGTACATTTGTTGGCTGTGGGGGCTGAGGCTGGGGAGTTACATGTGTGGGGTGTGGGGGTGGTGGCAATGAATTGAGACTTGGGGGGGGCTGTTAAGTGACATAGCTCATTGTGTCTGTGGGGTTGGGGGGACAGCTCTGAATACATTGTGCTGGGGGTGGGGGGGGCTGAATTTTAATCACTTGTGCTGGGTGGTTTAAGGCGGGGGGTGAATAAAGTGTGTGCGTGGGGGGGAGTGTTGAAGTGCGTACATTGTGCTGAGGGGAGGGGGGTTGAATTACAGTTGTTGAGTGGGGGGGGGGGGTGAATAGATCATTTGTGGCCTGAGGGGGGTGTTGTGAATACATGTGCTGGGGGGGGGGGGGATGAATACATTGTGCTGGGGGGGGTTGAATACATTGTGCTGGGGGGGGGGTGTTTGAATACATTGTGCTGGGGGGTGGGTGTTGAATAATTTTGAGCTGGGACGGTTGGGTACTGAATACAGTTGTGACGTGGTGGGGAGGTTGTTGAGCACACATTGTGACTGTGGGGAGGCGTTTTGTTGAACAGACGCATTGTGATGTGGGGGAGGTTGATATGGATATCGATTGAGTTCTAGGGGGTCGTGCTGTCGGCGGTGGTTGAGATAGATAATTTTTTGTGCTGGGGGGTGGATGGGTTGGGTTGAGTTGCAATAATTGTTGCGTGGGGTCGGAGGTGTTGAATTACATTGTGTGGAGGATGTTGGGGGTTGAATACCATTGTTGCTGGGGTGTGTGTGGCGTCTGATATTTACGAGTTGTGCTGATGGGAGGGGTTGAAACACATTGTGCTTGGGGGTGAACACACTTTGGCTGGGGGTGGGGTGAAGCACGATTGTGCTGGGGGGTGGTGGAGGGGTTTGAGAGTACAGAGATTGTGTTGGGGGTGGAGGTGTTGTAATACATTGTGACTGGGGGTGGAGAGGAGGGCTGTTGACTTACATTGTGCTGGGGTGCTGTAACAGTGGGGGTTGATACATTGTGCTGGGGACGGTGGGGGGGCTGATACTATTGGTGCTGGTGGGTTGAACACTCATTGTGCTGGCGCGGGGGCTTGAAATACACTTGTGCTGAAGGGGGAGGTTGAACACATTTGTGTGGGAGGTGGGGGTTTGTATACATTGTGCTGGGGGGGGTTGAATACATTGTGGTGGGGTGGGGGAGTGGGTGTTGTTTGAAGGGACGCATTGTGCTGGGGGTGGGGGGGCGGTGTTGATACATTGTGCTGGGGGGGGTTTGAACACATTGTGCTGGGGGGGGGTTTGAACTCATTGTACTGGGGTTTCGGGTTGAAGATCTCAGCGTAGAATTGTGCTGACTCTAGTATGGTGGGATGGCAGTTAGGTGGGGGTGTGAATACAGTTGTGCTGGGACAGGAGGTGTTGACAGTACATTGTGATGGGGTGGGTGAAGCACATTGTTGCTGGAGGGGGTTCATTTGAACACATGTGTGTGGGGAGGGGCGGGGTTTTGAACACATTGTGGCGGGGGGTGTTGCCTAATTAGGGAGGTGTTGAATACATGTGGCTGAGGGGGGGTGAATACATTCTGTAGCTGGGGAGGGTTGGAATTACAGATTGTGTAGGATGGGGGGTTGATACAACAGATTGTGCTTGGGGGTGGGGGGGTTGAATACATTTGTGCTGGTGGGGGTGTTTGAATACATTGTGCTGGGGGTGGGGGGGGCTGACAACATTGTGCTGGGGGGGGATGAACACATTGTGGTGGGGGGGTTTGAAAACACATTTTGCTGGGGGTGGGGGGGTTGATTGAATACATTGTGCTGGGGGGGTTTTGAACTACATTGTGCTGGGGGTGGGGGGCTGAATCCATTGTGCTGGGTGGGGCTGAATTACATGTGCTGGGGGGAGGGTGAGACACGTATGGGTGTTAGGGAATCCTATCCTGGTGTGTAGCCTACCTGCTGGCGTTAGGGTGATCTAAGCCTATCTTTGTTATCCTACCTGATGGCGCTGTGTATTAAGCCTATCTGTGTTATCCCACCTGCTGGAGTTGGGTATCTAAGCCTTTTCCTGTGTTATCCCACGTGCTGGCGCTGTTCTATCTATAAGCCTATCCTGTGTTATCCTACTGCTGGCGTGTGTATCTAAGCCTATCCAGGTGTGTTATCCTACCTGCTGGCGCTTGTATATCTAAGCCTACCTGTGTTATCCTATCTGCTAGCGTTGAGTATCTAAGCCTATCCGGTATTATCCCACCTGCTGTCGCTGTGTATCTAAGCCTATCCTGTGTTTCCCACTGCTGCGCGCTGTGTATCTAAAGCCTATCCTGTGATATCCCACTGCTGTCGCTGTGTTATCTATTGACATGATCCTGTGTTATCTATCTGCTTAGCGTTGAGTATTCGTAAGGCGGCTATCCGTTTTGATCCCACCTCGCTGGTTCGTGTGTAGATCTAAAGCACGCGAAATCCTGTGTTATAACTACCTTCGCTGCGTGTGGGTATCTAAAGCTATCTCATGTGTTTATCCCGCCTACTCTGCATAGGTGTTGGGTATTCTACAGCCTATACGGTATTTATCCTCATCGCGTGGCGCTGGGTCTCCTAAGCCTATCCTGTGATATCTCTCGCCTACTCGATGCTGGCCGTTGGGATATCTGAAGCCGTTATCCTTCGTCGTTTTCTCTACCTGCTTTTTGCCTTAGGGCATGCTTTGATGTCACTGTCGCCCTACACAGTCCGTATAGACAGTGTGTCATTGTCTTGAGTCCTCGCTCAACTGGTGTTGGCCATGTCCAGTGACTGTTGGGCCAAATGAGTGTGGGGACAGTGACCACGGCACTTAGGGTGGGGGACAGTGACTTGGCCAAATGAGTGGGGGACAGTGACTTGGCCATATGGGTGGGGGACAGTGACACGGCCATATGGGTGGGGGACAGTGACACGGCCATATGGGTGGGGGACAGTGACTAGGCCATATGGGTGGGGGACAGTGACGCGGCCATATGGGTGGGGGACAGTGACGCGGCCATATGGGTGGGGGACAGTGACGCGGCAATATCGGTGGGGGACAGTGACGCGGCCATATGGGTGGGGGACAGTGACGCGGCCATATGGGTGGGGGACAGTGACGCGGCCATATGGGTGGGGGACAGTGCCTCGGCCATATGGGTGGGGGACAGTGACGCGGCCATATGGGTGGGGGACAGTGACACGGGTCAGGATGGCTGGCTGACCACACGCAGAAGTTACATGACTTAATGTGTGCCCACAGGCCAGACCACGCAGCAGCTCCTAAGTTATATAAATTACTACGTGGTCTGGCCTGTCCATGCGGCAATTTATATAACTTAGGAGCTGCTGCGTGGCCTGGTTGGGGGGCCCAGTGCACAGCTCTGCCCAGGGGCCCATAATGCTGTTAAGACGGCCCTGCCTCTGTCCCAACCTCTGTACAGAGTGTGAAGCAGAGCACAGTGATGAGCTGCAGAAGATCGTCCTGAGGGAGAGGACAGAGAGGGCCACGAAGGGAGCAGCACACAGTGAAGCTATTGTGGACCTGGCTTAACCTTCCTCCTGAAGAGCAGATAAGCGTTGCTTAAATCACTCGTCCTGCTGCATTAGATGTCACCAGCCTGGCTGCTCATTGGCTGACTGTGTGAGTGACGTCTGATGCAAAACACTGTGTGCCGACACTTATTTCACCCCCTCAGGCTCCTTACATGAGCTGGACTCAGGGCCTACCGGCGGATTCTCCCCTCCTCCGGTGGGCCAGTCCGACGCTGCGCAGTATCTATCGGAATAGATTTTTCAAGGTATCCTGATGGATACCAGAAAAGAAGGCCATACACACGTGAACGGTGCCTTATAATTTCATGTGTTTAATTATAACTATTTTGTCTTTTGTAACATTTTACTTTGTACTCAGTCTATTTGTAGGTGGATGCATATCAGTGTATTTCTCAGATTAACACAGGAAAGTAATCTTGGTGTGTCTAGTGATATTTAATTTTCCTTTTGAATGTTCTGTGAGCTATCAGTCATTTAAGGTTATGTGGACATTGCAGCAGATCTGTATCTGTTGTTTTGAACAGTATTACTCACTTAAAAAAAAATCACGAGTTCTTCAGTTAGCTTGTCACAAAATATTAAAGATATTTTTATTGCTTAGCTAGATGTTATTGATCCAGTGCCAAGTAATTTAAAAATGTTATCTAGGCTGCAAATAGCTAAAAAAAAAAAAAAAAAGAAAAAAAAAAGCTACCATTTTGTGTCTACAGCTCCTGTGCAGATCTTTGTAGCCCCATGGATACAGACTGCAGACTTCTAGCCATTTATATTTATACAATCACCTCCCTATCATTATGGAGCAACCACCCTTGACCCACATAGAAGCTTCCTCCTTGCTTCTTAATTCCAATATCCAGCACGATGATAGATCAGAACAGTTTAATTTCCATTTATATTCCTTTTAATGTATGCATTCATAATTTCACATCACATCATCATTAAAAATAACAAGTTGTGGTACACTCAAGTTTTAGCTGCCGAAATCTCAGTCCATGCAGTGTTTGATATGTTCTCCTTCATGTTTGGAAACACCAGCCAATAGGCAGAAGGGTACACACACTGGGTCTGGCGTTTCCTCGCAAGCTTGAAGGACAATGTATCACACACTGCATGGACTGAGATTTTGGCAGCTAGAATTTGAGCATACCACAATTGGCTATTTTTAATGATGGTGTGAAGTGTTGTGAAATTACGTATGCACAATTGAAAAGGAATATAAATGGAAATTAAACTGTTCTGATCTATCATCGTGCTGGATATTGCAAACTTCTAGCCAACATAGTAACATATATTTAATAGATTAGCAAGAAGTAGGGAACAAATGGAAGTAAATACAGGATAAAGCTGGGTTTACATGTAACTTGCATGTCAGGAGCTTTCCCAACGTATACACTAAGGGCCACATGTATGAAACAGTTTTGGTCTAAAACTCACTTTTTTGCCGATAGGTCTCTATGGGGAAAAAAGTGAGTTTTACACCAAAATTGTTTCATACATGAGGCCCTAAGTGTAGGGGAATATTCGCAGTATGAACCCAGCCTAAGACAAAAACAGTAGAATATTTTTAATCTATTTGAAGATTCGTATTGAAGCAATAAAAATATTTGCAAAGGGGAATGTACCTTATAAAACTATACAAAACAATGCAACAGGGTCACTTGGGGGTTGATCCACATTCTGGATGATTACATTCCTTTAGGCTATAAAACTATTACAACTAGCTGTTTTGTTTATTACAATTAATGGGGTAGTGCAGTGGACAAAAAAATTGACTAGCCTTAATCTATATTCACCTTATTGTGATGTTTTCTGTTCTAATTTGTGCTTTCCCTGTGCCGTATGTAGCCTCCTTCCTCTGCTGCCGAGCAGCAGCCTTTCCTGATTAAAATACTCTCTTCTTTTGCCCTGTACAACTAGAAGCCCCAGGATCCTTTGCAGTGCTTTGTATGCCTTCCTCCCTCCCCACCTTAGTGCATGCCTACTGTTTTCTCCCTTAGGCTATGTTCACACGGCGTAATTGCACATATTGTACAAGCGGGGAGAGGAGGCGTAATCCATAGTTCTCTATTAGAGCGCAAATACGTGACGAAATGCGTGCCGAAATTTGCCCGTGTGAACATACCTTTATGTTAAAAACGCTTCCGACTATAAAAAAGCCACACCTAATCTCCTGGGTTCAGCATGGAACTGTTTCCTGTATGGAGATGCACAGAACTACTGAGCTTCCTGTAATTCAACAGCCCAGAAAAAAATAAAAATAAACATGCAAAGGCGTTTTACTTTGGGAGACCGATATTATTTAGAATTTCTTTTTTTCTCTGCTGGACAACCCCTTTGAGGTGCTTTAAGAAAGAGACCATATTAGAATTTAGCCACTAGTACTAATCACCAATTACCTTGGTTTAGCAGTTTGTAGAAAATGAAAAAAAAACCAAAACTCAAATGCCAGCTAGGTTACATGCCACTACGGCTAATAGCAAAATCTCTGAAAGGCTTCTTATTGGTGGCTGGGGGTTAGGAATAAGCTCACCTTGCCATTAATAATTTGTGCAGCCTAAGAATGCATACCTTTACCACACACTAAGAACCCATTCACCTCCCATCATGGGTCCATATTACACGTATTCATAAGGATACTTTTTAGAAGGTATACAGCAACAGAGCCATATGGGTCTATAGAACTCTTTTAGACTAAGGGTAGGTTCACACAGTGTTTTTGAATTGTTTATTTTTTTTTTTTTTTTTTTTTTTTTTTTTTTTTTTTTTTTTTTTTTTTTTTTTTTAGACTAAGGGTAGGTTCACACAGTGTTTTGAATTTGTTTTTGGATTCATTTTGGATCCAAAAAACACATTTAACAGCGCTGCGTCAACCGCATCCACCACGCAGGTGCGTGTTTGGATACATTTTGGCTGCAGCAGGAATGCACCCTATAGTTTTCATCTGCTGCATCAAACGGATCAAAACTTGACATGACAATTCTTTGAACTAATCCGAAAGACGCAAGTAAACACACATCGGTGATCACTTGTCTGAATGCCCATGTGCGTTTTACACTGAAAGCAATGGAAATCACACTGCACACTGTTAGATGCATGTCTGGGTCCGTTTAGGGTCCAAAACAAGCATCTAAAAACGGATAAGTTTGCACTAATTCCCATCAGTATACCCATTATTTGCTGGACACAAAAGCATGGTCTAGTGTGAATAAACGTGACACAAATATAGACCAAAAGTAACACTTGCTTCTTATGTATCCACTGCAATGTCCGTTGGGATATTTTTTTCAAGCTACCTAAACAAATACATGCAATGTAGTCTTCAAAATGTGATATGAATGTGGCTGGTTTGTGACTGATGTCTTGATTATTTTTCGTCAGTGTCTATTATACAAATTAACTCTCGTGTAGCAAAGGTCAAAGATATAAGAAAAAAAATATGTAAAATGTGGTGTGTAGCAGTATTTCTATTAAGACTTCAATTTCCTCTCATATGTCCTGTTTTTTTAGTACAATATTTCGGGCGACATGTATGAATTCTGGCACAGATAGACCAGTTCTTAGTCACTTTACGGTAGTATAGAATAAGCCAGAATGTATGATCCTGTTGCTTTGCAGTTCATACATACAGGCGCAGTCTAGTGCCAATACGACAACTCAGGTACCATCTTTAAACTGGATTGGATGTTCTAACTGTTCTGCACCAAAGTTTTGGCGTCAAAGAATCATAAATGTGTCTACTTCTTCTAATGTGGTGTGACGCCCCCAGAACACCCCAAAACGTTGGCACGTCAAAAAGTGTCTTTGGCGCGGCACCGAGGCACTTATCGCGCCAAAGTTTGGAGTACCCCTGCTCATACATCTATAGAACTGGTCTACTACAGCTTTTTGAAGCCAGAATTCTAGCCCTTTTCATACATGTCGCCCTTAGGCCATGTTCACACGGCTTAAAATGGGCCGTATTTTGGTCCGTAATTACGCGCCGAAGTGCGCCAATTACGGGCCGAAAACGGCCCATTCATTACGGTAATCCACAGTTCTCATAGAGAACTATGGATTACGTCTCCTCCCCCCGCCCGGCGAATCCGCCGGGCCGGGAGATAATTGACATGTCACTTTCTAGCGGCGTATACGCGCTGCAAGAAGTGATTGTCTATGGGCCGGCAAAGTGCCGGCCACCCGCTCCCGCCCCGCCCCCGTCCACACGGCGTAATTGCGGGCCGAAATTACGCCCCGCAGTTAAGCCGCGTGAACCTAGCCTTAGTGTTTTATTTCTGTTCATTTCTATAGGAAAACATATGATACACAATACATTTAAAAGTTAAAGTGGTTTACCACAAAGTAAAATTGATGTGGGAAACTGGCAAATTAAATAATAAAAATTTTGTGCCCCTAATAAGGGCAGGAAAAGACCATAGGGGGAAATTTTTAAATAGCTTTGATTTTGGGGATTTCCCCTGTAAATATAGGTGGGGAGGGGGGGGGGTTTCACTACAAGCTGGTCTGGGTCTGATTAGACCCAGCAGCATCCGCAACTACCGAGGTCCAGTGGTCCCGACTCTCCACTCGCACAGCTGTACAATATGTATAGCTGTGATCTCTTCAAGGACGTTCCAGAGACATAACATTATAAAACTCCTTTAAGTCGTTACGGGTACACTGAACCAAAATCTTCTCTACGTTAGAAGGAACATTCTGGTTTATGTCAAGTATATTACATTTATAATAAAAAAAATCCCAAATGTTGTCATTGTTTTCTGTATTGCAATTGCATACCAGTTACAGGATAACCCCCAACAGTATGTGAATAGAAACAATATTTGTTACATTTAAACACTGAAAACCTGCTTTTCCCTATCCTATTCACTGGTTTCAGTAAAACATAGTACAGACAGGATTTCAGCCTTTGGATGTTACGAGTTTTCGTTCGCTGATGCCAAGCAGAGATGAAAAATTTTGAGAAATAGAAACAGGAAGTACAGGCAGTCCTCGACTTACATCACAGACACCGCTCCGACTTACATCTGTCCCCTAGTTACAAACGGAGACTTATGAGACATGCTGGCACTTGTAGTTCCATGTTCCACAGCAGAGAGTAGCTGTGGAACGACAAGTTCCAGCATGCCACAGCAGCACATGAGGTGAAATCTTCTTAATGTAAAAACTCTTCCCTGCGCTATCCAAAATGGAAAAAAAAACCCTGTTATGCTGGAGTTACATTTAATAAATCTACCTGTTCCAACTTACATACAAATTCAACTTAAGAACAAACCTAAAGTCCTTATCCTGTTCATAACCTGGGGACTGCCTGTATATTAGAAAGTTGCATTACTTTTCACACTTCAGTGAACTAGTTATATAGGATTAGAACGTCTCTATTGATCCCTGGTGTCTGTCATATTCCATAAAGATTTGTTATATGACTTAAGCCTAATACTCATATCTTTATGATGCATCTTTTAAGAGGACCTTCAGAGTTATCACATTTTACATGCACTGAAAAGTAAGTAATATACCAGTAAAACTTTACAATTTTGTAAGATTTAATATTACAGCTTAAGGTAATATGTTTTTTTTTCTAACCATGCAAAGATTATACGAACCTCCAGCGTGCAGCACCGCCATGATAATTGATGGGAACCAGGAAGTCTCTGTGTTGGATGCCTGGAAGGACTTCTGGAGCTCTGTATAAAACACTCCAATAGATGAAGGAAACCCGAGGGTCATTCCATGGATCACCATTGCAGCGAGAAGCACCCCCCATGCCCAAGGCCCGTCAGGGCTCTCCATTCCGACGCTTCCCACAGGCGGCTCCCTATGGTGTAATCTGCACAATAAATTGTTTGAAAATGCATACTTGTGAAATGACTTAGTTCCTTTTTAACAAACACACATGTATTTTGTAACACTCCAATAGTTATTGTTGGCTACGTAGTGGTATTAGGCTAAATGTAACGTCCATCAAAAGTGTATCTGTGCAAAGAGCTGTAAAGTGGCTGTTAATGTATGTCGGATTATCACAGCCAAGTAGAGCTCCTGGCTGATAAGCATCATAAAGTTCTGTCTACATGTGTGTGAGGAGTGATGATAGGTAAAGCTGAGCAAATATGTAAAAGATGACCTTTTCCATTATATCATTGATGAACCAATTTTCCTTAGACAGTAACATCAAAATATTCAGTGTAATTGGTTAACTGTTTTAACTGGTTTGATACATGCCGCTTATATCTGATACTGTTTGTATACTGCACTCTGATCTTTGCTGGGTCGCCTGGTCATTACCACTATAATGATATGTCTCATTTTCTGTGTGAGTTTCTGTAACCTAAGGCAAAATTGTATACTTTTATGGAGATATTTTTTAAATGACATGAAAACCTTGTTTGTATTCTCTGATCACTATTTGATATCAAAATGTCAATAAAAAAATTGTTTGACAAAAAACAAACATGTTCAGCATATGAGCCAGGAAAGCTCCCGGCGTATATCCATACGACCTAATGCATCCAATGTATGGCGACAAAGTGGACAGAACGTAAAGGGGTTGTCTCAGATTAGCTTTCAACATGTAGGGAACAGTAAATGAAGACGTTTTCCAAATAGATTGCTTTGTTTATTTTTCTTTGTTGAGAAAATAAAAGTAAGTTTACCAGCTCTGAGTGCACTCAGGTTTCTCTAGGTTACCGTCCTTCTCTGCCCTGCTCTCCCCTGTTGCTTGTCTTATCTGATAGCAGGGATAATGTCATCACTTAGGTCAGCCCACACAGCTTGAAAGCTTGAGTGTTATCTAATTTAACAAACAAAGAAGACTAATTACTTTACTTTAGCTCTGAAGATTCTCTTTAGATAAGCATCTCCTGCTCTCATGTCAGAGTAATTAGCAGACCTTTGAATGCCTAGCTATTGAATGCTATTCACTGCCAAAGAACTACGCACAGCCTGACCAGTAAGAGACAAACTGCAGGAATGAAAGCTGCTTTTGGCTCTGAAACAGCGTTGGTGAGACATCCCCTTTAATATATGACTGCATTTCATTTTTTTAAGCAAGGAAAATATGACTCAAGAGGAAATTTGCCCCTCACAAAAAGTTAAAACATTTTCTTCACAAATTTGTTCATTTGTAGTGACATGTTTTAAAATTTCAGTTCGTGCCCTGATAAAGGATAATTTTTCTCAGAAAAAAAACTTTTATAGTACACCATATGGAACCAGTGCCACCTCTAAAGGCTCATACAAAATGTCAGCTTGGGGTCCCCCCAGATAGCGGCGCTTCACGGCTGTGGACCACTACTTGGTGAGATGGATGTCTGGTATGGTGTGCTGTGGAAAATTATTCCTACTTAAAGGGGTTGACCGGTGAAAAAAATTAATTTGAAATGGCGCCAGGCTGTGGAAGAAAAGTTATACTTGCCTCCCAACACTGCCACTCCAGGATCCGTTCCTGTTCACTTTCAGGTTCTCGTTTTGTAAGGCCATGTGCCCACAACACAGTTTTTCAGCCGGTTTTCGGTTTTGAAAACCGTCTGCAAACCGGCTGAAAAACTTTTACACGGACCTCAATGGAAAATCCGTGCAGTGGGGACTGCCGGCGGTCCGAAAAACATAGAATATGTTCATTCTTCCGTCCGTTTTTCAGATGGAATATGAACATGCCTATGTGAAGGGGGAGGGCTTTTCTCCACTAACCACGGAGGAAAGCCGTCCCCCGGTGGCCGTGTGAACGGCCCCTAAACGCTGTAAATACTGTAAAGGCTCGTGCTCCATTCACTTACAATGGAGCCTCTCCTGTGTGTCGGAGTGAGAACCTGGAAATGAAGGGCAGTGGACCCCAGGAAACTCTGGAGCGGCAGCACAGGGGAACAAGAAGTAATTATGTGTATATATATATATATATATATATATATATAATATATAATGTCACAATATTCTTGGAGCCGTAATTTTTTTCATTTTTCTGTGAGAGCATTTTATTTCTGGGATAAAATGACATGTTCTTTGGTATCATTATAAGATTCTTTGATCACTTTTTATTCTGTTTTTCTGCTAGGGCTTGTTCACACGGAGTTTACACTCCGTGTTACAATCGCTTTTAGAATCCGCTATGTGTTCAGCATAGACAGCAATGATAATCTCACTGCTAATTTTTAGATCCGTCTTGGGGACCGACAGAGTGGACCCTAAGACAGATACTAAAAGCGCTTGTAACACGGAGTGTAAACTCCGTGTGAACAAGCACTTAGTCTGCCTGAATAAAAAAGGAGATTCTGTCATGAATTATTAATTTCATATCTTTGCAGCATTTATTGTACGGATTAAATAAAACAATTTTATATATTGGAATATTAGGGAAGCTGCAACTATGTTACTTTTTATATATTTTTTTATTGTCACTAAATTAAAGTGTTTTTTATTAGGAAAACATAGGCTTTGTGTTTTTTTTTTAACTTATTTCCTCTTTTCAAACTTTTTTTCCCTTTTTTTGTCCCATTATAGAACTAGATTATGCAATGCCTGATCATTTTTATAGTACATAACTATACATTAATGTGTTGCTATGTATTATGCCTTTTGACATACAACCTATTACACTCTGTCTCTGCCAGGGCCTAATAGAAAAGCATGAAGGCCATTATGTGGCTTCCAATTGCCATGGCAAAGATTAGTACCCTGCAATCCCATGCAGGGTGCCAGTGGTTAGACAGAAAAAGCCACCTCTCTCTGTCAATTAACTATATTCCCTAGCCACTGCTGGCATAGGTTAAAACAGCCGGATCAGAGCTAGCTTCAATGTTGACCACTCTGCCCATACTGTGCCGCTGCTTGGTGTGCTGGCTGCATTAAATGGTTTATGTGACCTAGTGATGCAGCTGTGTGGTGAAGGGGACATGTGAGTTCCTCAGGCTAGGGGGGCTTGGGCGCAAGTGCATCCTTCACAAACTACGCCACTGTGTGGAACAAATAGCTTATCTTCTTGAAATGACCATTGGAAATGATACAGAATCATGGTGCATTTCTCTTTCTATTAATACGGCCTCTGCATTAACTTCCATTTATAATAATGAGCAGACAACATTATGTAACACTGTGCTCCATTGCTGTCCACAAGCCAAACATTTCAGGGACCATGAGCATAATGATGTGAGCCTATGCATCTGACACTTGTACTAGATGCGATAACTCTAGGGACTCATAGCTACAGCAGCAGATAAGCGCAATACATGTATCATTTTATAATGTGAATTTATAGTTATGTTACTAATAGAGTACAGAACCCTTTATCTTAGCTGATAAAACAATGGATGACAAATACATTCTGCTATAAAATGTATAAAAAGATATTTTTCTTGTTTGCAGTGTTATAAAGTCCTCCGCATAATTAAGTAGTGTAAACATTACACGACATTCATGTGTCATGTTCTTACACCACACATAGGAAGTTGCATATGTAACAATGAAACATCCACACATATACAGTATCTGTAATCCAAACAGCCCAACTGCAGCGATCAAACACACTGGAAGCTATGAGACTAGATCCACACAGCAGTTTGAAAATGGCGCGCAAAATCCAACTGCGGCGCTTTTTTGTGTGCGTTTTTTTGCGTGGCAAACGGCAGTCGGATTTCGGGATTCCTGGCAGCCCAGTACATTGGGGCTGCGGGAATCCGATGTCGTTCCTGCTTTATATAGAACATGTTCTATATTCCGCCGGTCGGCTTTCGTTTTCAGAAAACCTCAGTAAAGAATCGTATCAGGGTATGGTTGGCTGTTCAGCGGATTCACAATACCGAATCCCCTGAAAAACCGAGCAAAATCCTGTGCTGTGTAGACCCCGCCTTTAAGGCTCAAATCGAATGTATTTTATTTTTTTTTTCCTATTTTGTCTACATTTGTTTATGAATTGGTATGGCTTTAAATGAATGGTTGGCTAAGGTATATTATGTGTATAAATAATTGAGTCAAGTTATTATGACCGCTTTGTACTTTCAATGTAGGCATCGCATAGCTCATGAAGGCAGTCATATGTCGTGAGCTGGCTTGGTGGGTGATAATGTGTGTGATGGGTTGCCTGCGCACACATCCCTCATCGATGGGCGATTAAGCCAAGTTGCAAAAAAGGATGATTATTGCTGCTAAGGGTGGCAACATTACTGAACTGGTCAGTTTGCAAACTGTTTGCGTGATGCTGTCTCGAAAGTGTAACAGGATGGACAACTGGCGCCAATGTGAGTAAGCAACATGGAAACTGCAGTGCACAACGCACTATTGATGTAAGAGGTACATGCCAGCTATGAAGGTGTGTAGACGGACACATTACAGTGGAGCAGCTCACCACCAAAATGATCCAGGGGGCTACCACACATGTCTAACAACAGTTCAGCAAACCCTACTGTTTATGTGGCCCGGAGCAGACAGATGTCACTGCACTTCTGCTAATGAAGTTGAATCGGCAGAAAAGGCTTCAATTTTCATGGCAGTATAAAAAATGGACCTCTGCTGATGGGCAAAGGGTTGTGAGTCTTGTTTTCTGCTTCATTAAACAGATACAGATAGACATTAGCGTGTCAGGTCAGAAACATCAGCGTACAAACACACTGCAACCACTGCTGGAAGAACACAGGCTGATGGTGGCAGCGTTATGGTCTGGGGATGTTTTAGTGGCATTTTCTAGGCCACTCATCCAAATGGAAAGCACTTTAAACCAATTTGGTTATGCATCCATCTGTGCAGATCACGTACATCCATACATGCTGATTGTCTTCGTTGGGGGGGATGTGATCTTCCAGTAAGACAATGTGACATGTCATTCAGCTAAGAATGTCCAACATTGGTCGGAGGACATGACCAAGACTTCCAAGTACTGCTCTGCTACCATAATTTCCCAGACTCAAACCCAATTGAATTTTATGGGACCATCTTAAAAATGGTGTTGGCTCCATGGACCCTCCAGCAGCTGTGGGAGGCAGTCAGCATGGCTCCAGCTACCTGTGACGACCTATTCAGTCCTCCCCATCTAACAGCTGTCTGTGCTGCACACGGTGGTTACTCTGGATATCCTAATAATATGACTCAACTGTTTATATATATATACATATAAATAGATATATAAAAAAAAATATCCTAGCAAAGCATTCATGTACAGGCATATGACCCCCGCCTCTCATAAATGCCAACAAATGCACCACAGAGGTAAACATGCAGACAAAAAGGAAAAAGCAAAGCGCCTCAAATGCCTCAGATTATCAGCTCCGCAATCAAAACACAAGAAAATCCATTGTACATTCCTCCTCAGCTTTCTTCTTAGGATACATTGGTAGTATAATGTTGTACCGTGTCTAGAATATATTACACACAGTTACCTTTCATACAGTTGTGAGAGTTCCATCCAAGTACAGACTTACTATTGAAATTAGTCTTGCAGTCTTTCCCTCTCAGGTACCTTGCACACACTTGCACAGCCAGCCGCACACTTCCTCATTCTAGGCACCAGAAGCACACAGCTACTTTTCGAGCAGTACCTTGTCTGTCATCCCCAGGACACCTGTAGCTGTACAGCCGGGTCTGAAGCCTTCCTCTTCTTTACATGTGTACTTTGTGATAACTGTTCTCCTCCCTCACCAGGATACACCTACAGGGCTTAGCCCGACATTCCCTCCCCTTTCACCTGAATCCAAGGGACACCTGGCGTCAGGTAACCGTGACACAGCATCTGCACAGCACAGGACATAGTGTGTTATATGGAGGGTGGGGCACCGTGGGCATCAACTCTCACACACTGCAATCAACTTGCCACATAAACATTTGTTTTATGTATAGATTCTTTTTGTGGTACTACCGGTCGTTTGTGCACACAAATATTGTATACGCCGCCTCATGTCTGTCAAGATGTGGGCGCAAGGGGGTATAGAGCAAGATCATGAGCGGAGCCCGTGCTATACACAAGAGGTATCACCTGTTACTCACACTCCAGAAAAAGATGGTGCAGTTGTGGGGTGTTTTTCTCATTTCACCTAACTTGGGAGAGTGCTTCCTCAAGCTCCATAAACCAGGTCCGGGCCAGGCATTTGAATTTTCCATGGGATAGGGGCCATTTGACCTATTTGTCCCCCTATTAGCATATCTGCAGGGTCCCCATGAGCATTTCTGCCAGGTGTGCTTAACAGGGCTGGGATGGTGGGTAGGCCGAGATCAGGGACTGCTTAGGATGCCACCTCATGCCTGTCAGGAAGTGGGTGCAAGGAGGTATGGAGCAGGAGCTGAGCCGGCTCCATACACGGCAGGTACCTACTTTTAGTTACACTGTATAAAAATTTAAACTTTAAAGTAGGGAGGACGCAGCTGCGGGCACCATCAACCAGGTCCAGGCCAGGATTTTGAATTTTCCATAGGAGGGCTGCCACTTATCCTATTTGCCTTATTTGTCCCCTTATTAGCATTTCTGCTGGGTTCCCATGAGCATTTCTGCACCGAGCCAGGGGTGCTTAGCATTCTGCTGGTTCCCATGAGCATTCCTGCACCGACCCAGGGGTGCTTAGCATTCTGCTGGGTTCCCATGAGCATTCCTGCACCGACCCAGGGAGCTTAGCATTCTGCGGTTCCTATGAGATTTCTGCACCGACCCAGGGGTGCTTAGCATTCTGCTGGTTCCCATGAGTATTCCTGCACCGAGCCAGGGGTGCTTAGCATTCTGCCTGTTCCCATGAGCATTCCTGCACCGACCCAGGGGTGCTTAGCATTCTGCCTGTTCCCATGAGCATTCCTGCACCGACCCAGGGGTGCTTAGCATTCTGCTGGTTCCCATGAGTATTCCTGCACCGAGCCAGGGGTGCTTAGCATTCTGCTGGTTCCCATGAGTATTCCTGGTATGATGCATAGGCATAGATAGGCAACTGCCTAGGAAGCCACCTCATATCTGTCAAAAAGGGGTGCTTAAAAGGTTATGGGCTGGTTCCATGAGCTGAGCTTGCTCCACAAGGGGATTGGATACCTGCATTATTACCACTCGGGTGCTATAACGAACCTGTAAGGCATAGATAGGCAACTGCCTAGGAAGCCACCTCATATCTGTCAAAAAGGGGGTGCAAAAAGGTATGGAGCAGGATCATGAGCTGAGCTTGCTCCATGCAAGGCGGATGGATACCTGCTATTAGTTACACTCTGCTATAACGAACCTGTAATAAAGATGGCGCTATTGTGTTTTCCCCCATTCTATCTAGCTGGTTAGGGCGCTGCCTCAGGAACCATGAGCCAGGTCAGGGGCAGGCATTTGAATTTTCTATGGCGAGGAGGGATGCATTTGCCTTAGTTACAAAAATGCCTTCTCCCCAAAAATCCATTCTGCATTTCATTTATTTTTTCTTAATAGAGGCTAATGTGGTGATAGGTGCCATATTGTCAGCTGTATATGTAAGTTACAGGCTTGAACTGGCGCACAGGGGAACAGGAGGAACCCCTTTCAGGCCCCTGAGTATGGCAGACCTGAAGTTTCTTTTAAATTGCATATACAGGCAGTTCCCGGGTTATAAACGGGTTAGGGACTATAGGTTTGTTCTTAAGTTGTGTTTGTATGTAAGTCAGAACAGGTATATTCATTAAATGTAACTCCAGCAAAAATGTATTTTTTTTTGTCTTGGATAGTGCAGGGAAGTGTTTTTACATTTGTTTTGCTGTCTGTTAAGAATATTTCACCTCATTTTCACCTCATGTGCTGCTATGGCATGCTGGAACTTGTTGTTCCACAGCTAATGTCTGCTGTGGAACATGGAACTACAAGTGCCAGCATGCCCCATAAGTCTCTGTTTGTAACTAGGGGACAGATGTAAGTAGGTACGGTGTAAGTCGGGGACTGCCTGTATATCCTTGGAAGAGACAGGAAGGCAAAGAGAAAGAGGCAAAAAGCAAGAGGCAGAGTATAAGAGGCATGCGGAGTAGCTGTAAGGTGGGTCCCCATAATGAACATTACTGGTGGGCATCAGAATAAAATTTTACTTCTGGACCATAGGCTTCTGAGTCCGATTTGCCATCTACAATATAACCTTCCTACTAACTGTAACCAGCACCTCCAGAGAGAACCATTGGTGACTGTACCATCTGAAGACAAGATGAATTATAGAATCTATGATGAGTAATAGTGAAAGGAAGACAAGGAAATCTTGAAAACAACTTATTTTTTTGGGAGCACAGGCAAAGTGATGTCAGCTTCAGACATCAATCCCCTCAAAGAAGCTCACTACATTCACAGCCGCTCGTACCTTAGACACACAGTATAGAGTTACAAGGACACTACTAAAATAGGAGGACATTTCTAGTTGATACGGATAGACAGGTGTGTGAATAAACTGACTGCAGAACACATCATATCAAATGTAAAGGAACACACATTTTAGTAAACTCATGTTTTGTACTCATATATGTGTATTTGTCCTGCGGCAGATTGACCCCGCATCGCTATCTACTTGGTAATATACTGCCCCCCCAGGGCTGCCTATGGATGACTGGACACACTCTGTTTACATTTCTAAGCTGAGATTTTATATTTTTTTGGTTCACAATTTTTTCTATAAAGAGTAAATGTCAAATTAACAAAAATAGATGATATTGCAACAATATCACAGTAATTATTATTTATTTTAGAACGCCA
This sequence comes from Phyllomedusa bahiana, assembly GCA_025379985.1. NCBI lineage: Eukaryota > Metazoa > Chordata > Amphibia > Anura > Hylidae > Phyllomedusa > Phyllomedusa bahiana. Next base: position 40,982 of record JAODAL010020535.1, read on the forward strand.
TTAACTCCAGGGCGCTGTACAAGCCAAAGGCTTAAGGCATATAAGACAAATACAATAACACTAAATAACGCACTGATACTGAAGGAGAGAGGACCCTGCCCACAAGAGCTTACAATCTACAATGGAGAAGGTGAGGGATGAAGGTGTGTGTATTTTGGTGAAGGGGTAGCAGGGTTATAAAAGGGTGAAGGCTATCCTGAAGAGATTGGTTTTCAGGTTGCTTTTGAAACTAGTAAAGGTGGCAGAGAGTCTAATGTGTTTTGGTAATGAGTTCCAGAGTATAGGGGAAGCACGGAATCTGGGAGGTGTGTGAGGAACTGAGTAGGACACAGAGAAAGGCTGTGAGGAGCAACATCCTGAGTAAGTGTGGAGATTAACAGGATGTATGTAGGGGCCAGGTTATGGAGAGCCTTGTGTGTCACTGTTAGTAGCTTGAACTGAATTTGCTGGCCAATGGGTAGCCAGTGAAGGGATTGGCAAAGGTTGGAGGCAGAGGAGTAGCGAGGAGAAAGGTGGGTCAGCCAGGCAGTGGAGTTGAGGATGGATTGAATGGGAGCAAGAGTGCTAGATTGGAGGCCACAGAGAAGAATATTACAGTTAATCAGGCGTGAGATGATTAGAGCATGAACAAGCACTTTTGTAGAGTCAAAATCAAGAAAGGCGCTGATTTGGGAAATATTTTTTAGGTGGAGGCAGCAGGAGGTGGTAAAGGTTTGTATGTGCAGTTTGAAAGAAACGACAGAGTCAAGGGTTATCACAAGGCAGCGGACTTGTAGTACCGGGGAGGGTGTGGAGCCATTGACCATGATAGATCAGATGAAGAGGTTCAGTGGGATGGGAAAAAGATCATCAACTCTGAGAAAGTGGAGGAGAAGAAGGAGGATATGGATGATAGACATTCTGGGATACTGGAAAAGAGAGAGTTAACATCTGGGCCAGTGATGTAGATTTGAGTGAATTCAGCAGACAAGTGGTACTGAAAGCCATGTGATGCTGCAAGATCACCAAGGTCAAGGGTGTAGAGAGAGAAGAGAGCTTAGGACTGACCTAAGAGGGACCCCAACAGAAAAAGGGCAAAAGGAAGAGGTGGAGTGAAAGTGTGAGACGCACAATATTCAGTCTGTGAGGTAAGAGGATAGAACCGAGTCTATGATACCAGAAAAAAGAGAATTTGGAAGAGGGAGGTGGAGCACAGAGTATTGCTGTGAAGCTTTTGTGGTCATCAAGTCATTGATGACTTTAATTTGGTTGGTTTTGGTAGAGCGTCAATGTCGGAAACCAGTCTGCATGGAGCCAAGAAGTGAGTCAGATGACAGATGGGAGAAAAATTCAAGATAGACATGCTTCAGAATTCTGAAGTAAATGACAGTAGAGAGATGGGGCGATAGTTTGGCATCTTCCCCTCCTCCTTCAAACATGCAACAGTCACACCTATCCTCAAGAAGTCATCTTATGACCTATCTTCTTTACCTGAGGTTAGCGATAATATGGGTTGGGGCTGGAATAATCACTGTGTTGGCATTGGGGACTAGGTGGGATGGTATTGGATCAAGAGGACAGGTAGTTAGGTGGGATCACATGGATAAAGATATGTTCTATTAGGTTATATGGGTATTAACTAGAGAAGATTCCCCAACATGTTATAGCAGATATAGTTTACAAGAAGGTTCTCCCATACTGACAATGGATTAAATGTAGATACTTCCTCCTTCAAAATCACTTCTGTTCTGGGCATCTGAGGAGCCCAACTATTAAAAGGGATGGGATCATGTTGTGTATGGCAATATAAATTTAAATAGAAAATAGTATTCATTTATAATGATTCCTTCAAGATAAATTCAAGCGAGATGTTCTTCCTTGTTTTTTTGTTACTATGATCAAACATTTAAATGGATCATAATGCAAGAAGAAGGAAACCATATACTCAGGTAATGTTCTGTTCTTATCTGTACTAGGTTTTATTCTCACCACATTTGTTAAGATCCTCAACAAAAGGGATTCAAATGGGCCTAAATTTAATCTGGCATTGGACAGATCCAACTATATTGGTAAACCAAGAGAGGTTAAAAAAATTAAACTTCTTTAGTCTTGAGACTACGGGGAGACATGATTAATTTCTATATATAAGTATATAAATGGCCCCAACAAAAATGTGGTGAAAAGCTGTTTCATGTAAAAGTCTTTCAAAAGACAAGGGGCACTCCCTTCGTATGGAGAAAACAAGGATCCAGTCTTCAGAGGAGAAAAGCCTGCTTCACCATGAGAAATGTGAATCTGTGGAATAGTCTGCTTGAGGAGCTGGTCACAGCAGGAACAGGTGAGGTTGTTAAGGATTAGATAATTACTTACAACTAAATAATACTGATACTTATGTGGACATATAAAATGTCTAGATCTGATGGCAATTTTGATTAATGCGTTCTAAAGACTTATCAGAAGGGTAAACAAAGCTAGGAAATGCCCTATCCCCCTTCCTTCATCCACTTCCTTCCCCACTTGTGCTCTAAATGTGCTCCCTGCTCAGCCATTCTCCCTTATTACATCCTTTCACTCCAATTTAAAAGACTTCTCCCGTGCTGCACACATTCAGACGATCACACTGCCCAGGAAAATCACACAGCTCCAAACATACCAAAATATAACTCTCTCACTCTCAATAAACACAAAGAGCAAGAAGAAATACGAGAAAAGAGGGACTCAGTGCTGGTGGCTACTCCCACAAAACTATATTTACAAATACTAGATAATAATAGAATATCATACAATTTTATGAGATAAGCTATTAATTTGTAATATTGAATATTGTTTTGACACTAAATTCTTTTTGCCATGAAATATCCCTTTCTGACATAGACTGAAGTTTTATGGAACTTTTTGAAAGTTACTCAATTCAAATATTCTTTACACATTACATTATTTTTAACTTTAAGGGTTATTCTCACCACATTGATGAGCTTTAAACATGTAGGCAAAGGAAAATAAAAACTATTACCAAAAACATTGCTGTTCTGATTTTGCTTCCCTCCAGAGAGCAGTTATCTCCTGCTTGTGTACACACGCTTTCCTTGGCTACAGACTACTTCTCTCTGCTCTAACAAGCACTAGAGCCTTGGATGACCAAACTGATGTCACTCCCTGCTGTGTCTTATCAGCAGCACTGGAGCTTGTTTATCTGCTACTGACAAAATGTAAAGCTTTAGAGGTCTGTAGCCTTCTGCCCTAACATTTAAACCCTTTTATTAGCAATGTCTCTTTACCAGACTCAGCTAGAAATAGCAGAGCTGAAATGTAAGTCACTGCTGTAGAGTCAGGCTCAGCCTAAACAGGATCCTGGAATCCTGAAGTTGGCTATACAGAGCAGACTCTGTGAAACAGCACGGTGAGCACCCCTTTAAAATATACAAACCAGGGTGAGGGTTAGGGCAAGTGCAGCAGATGAAGGATATCCAAAAATAGCCTGTGAACATATGGAATAGTTTTATTTGTAAAATAAAAAAGACCTGGAGAACCCCATTAACGCACTTGGTGGGTGGCTAATCATTACATACTCTAGATCCTTGGTTCTCAGCTTGTGGTATGTGTACCAAGTTCCAAACCAGTACTCCAGTGGAAATAATCAGCACTGGATTTGCACACAATAAGACTATGGTCATACTGGTGTCAGAGGTTCATTATGAATGTGGGAGCTGCTCTGGGGCACAGAGTTTGAGAAAGCCCTCTCAGGTGTAAGAAGATTGTGAATTTAATTACTGCTGCTTATGTTGTTCTGTACCTGTTCCTATCATTAGATGTTGGGACCTCATCCCATTTGCAGTGGGGTCCTATGAATTATAATTATGCCCTTGGTAATGGAATAGACTATATCAAGACCAACAGTAATCTCTGAAATGGGTAGGGCCAGCTAAGCAGAGGTGTAACTTGAGACTCCTGGACTCCAATGTTCCATTGATAATACTGATGTTTTTTTGGGCCCGTAAAAGCACCAGGGGCCGAGTGACATTTTAACCTGAGTAGTGCCTATGCACCTTTATTCCTGCAGGTATAAATTTGGAGGTGGTTTGGGCACCTTCCCGCTAGGCAAAGTGCAGCTATTTCCCAGAGAGACCTTGTAACAACATCTACTCTCTTCTGGTTAGTCTATAAGCAAGATTATGGAACACAGCACTGAGGCTTTGCCTCGGTCCTGGTTCACATCAGCATAGAAGGTTCTAAACTCGGTCAGGAATGACGGTAAAAATAGAAAAGCAAGCAGCGCTATTTTTTTAAAAATGGCAACAACAAATATTGCGGATACCTGCGATTCCATTGCAGTGAGGCGCCATTGGTGTCCATCGTAAAACTGTTCTAGTTCTGCAATGGAGATTTTGAGTGGAATCTTTGAAGCATATGAAACCCAAGCCTTAGAAGCTGGGCTCTAATTTTTTATGGACATTGTCATAAATAAAGAAAGGAGGAACTCTTCAAGACTGGAAGTCAATAGTTTTCATAGGCAGCACAACTCTGTGGTGGTATAATGCAGCTGTTGGGTGCTCGTTCCAGGGCCCTGACCACTGTCACCCCAAATTGTAGATAGATCATATCCGTTTGGACACGGTCTTGGAAACAGGTGAACTATCAGTGATTTGCCTCTTCTTGTCCACTATACTTATATACTATGAACCTGCTTTAGTGCCTGATGAAGGATAACCTTTACATGAAACGTGGTGGCATAATGATCTAGTGACCGTGATCTATTTGATGTGGTGCTTATCTACACTTTAATAAACCAATATATGCAAATAAAATTTCACTTGGAGAGTGGAATGCAGTTCTTCTTTGTCTGATGTTCCATTTAAAATTGGGGCTTAAATTTTTCATTGCCCAGCTGATGGCCAGAAAGGGCAACTGTGCAGGAACACTTGGAAGGGATGTAAAGCTAAAACAGTTCTGCAACCCCTTTATTCTCAGATTCATTCTCAGAGGTTGGACCCCCACCAATCATGAATGTAATGCAATACCGCGGCAATATGTCTTCACTTTTTCAGGTAGGAATAACCATTTAAGTGCAGCCTTTTTTATTACTAATGTTTGTGTATAAAGGTTGCATGTACCTTTCATCATGGGTGTGGATAAAATGACTAAACCCACTAATTATGAAGGGTGTACACAAACTTGTAGTCATGCAATGTCTGTATACGTATAAGGAAAAGCCTTTTTATTTTGCTTTTTATACCCTTTGTCTATTTGGGGGTCCTTCAAATGACAAAGTGCTACATAGACAGAGACACTGATTGATGGATACATATGTAATATATAGGAGAAATATTTGTAACTTCTAAAACTATTAGCAAAATTGCTCAGGACCTGCAAGCAGCGCAACAGTATATAGTTAGTTGGGACATCTACTCACATTACACAAAGTTAACTGATAGGGTTCTCCTACAGCAGGGTTATGTAAAGTGTTAGGAATTGGAAAGCAGATATGTCTCATGTAAAAGGATTAGTAAATGATTATAGAACAGGATTTTGGAAATAGCAGGATTAAAAGTGAGCGCTGATATAAACTTACAATTTCTATTAAAAAGCAGGGCCTCATTTTAATGTTCACGTGTTGGCTTGTTCTCCGAGCTTCTCATCTCCCCTCGTGACCTTTTCAGTTGATCCTGTTTTTGACTCTGTCCCGAGGGTCTGGAGTTAGGTGTGGGATGCAGATCCTGGAACAGAGACAAAATTTAGCGGTGAGGCTCAAGTAGGAAAGAGGAGGAGACTTGAAGGGAAAGAGCAGAATGAGGGAGGTAAAAAGGAAGGAGGGAAGATATGGGTTTCCTCGAGAGGGGGAATGGATTCGGGCAGGACTAGGAAAATTAGGTATGGGAAACAAATTTTGAAAAAAGTGCAGAAATTCAGTTAATCTGAGCAGACAGAAATATGCACGGATAAAAATGCTGAGAACGGTATCAGATAACAGCACATGCCACAGTGCTGCTTGAAAAAGCTACAGAAAGAAATTTGCAAAACAAAACACATTGTAGGCAAATGTCCCGTCAAAAGTCTGAAACACCTTTTTGATACAAGTGAATTACTGTTTCTTCTATATTTGCATGTGCTGTTTATAGCACGGACATTGTGCTTATACCAGAACATGTATGCCCTCTGGGTATATAACAACCGGTGTATGTGGTAGTGTAAGGGACGCCATGCTAGACCTGTGTATATTAGCAACAAAAAACATACACAGGGAGTTGCCAAGTGTTGGCTAGCTATAGGCAGAGAGGTGCAATGGGGTTTGAAGAGTTTATTGTTGCTGTGTAAAATCATAGGTATTGCCAGTAAACAACGGCAGTAATTCTGGACCATGGAATAAGCTGGTTAGTAAAATGAAGTTCAGGTCAAGGCTATGAAAAGTGGCAACCTCAGACTTCAACAGCCTCCTAGGTGAATACAGAAGAATACCCAACTAATATTACTAGTAAATCAGTGTACACTATCTTAATGGGAGCTTATGCATCAGTTCTGCATTTTATCCGTTATAATAAAAAATGGAAAGAATACTAGAAAGTCTGTTTTTTTTTATACTAGTGTCGGACGGAGGTGTCTGGGACCCACTAGTGTAAATCATTCTTGGGTCCCACTGCTGTAATTGATATGTGGGGCACACCATTAGAGTTAACTCTTGGGGCCCAATCGACAGCTACTGTTGTACATGACTGCACATTCCTTTTGCACTTTGCCTATTGCCTTCTACTGTCTTTGCCCTTCTTTCTGTAAAACAGCCCCAGGCCTGCCATTTCAAGTGGCCCCACATGCCCAGGGGTCCACTGGGAATTTCCCCTGTTCTCCTATTTGCCAGTGCAAACTTCAATAGTGCAATTATTGGGGAAAGTTATCTAGTGGTAATGCCAGGTAGGTTTAAGAGACTTCCCCAATTCTTCTAAAGGTCTCAAAAACATACAAGCTAGGTGTTTAGGCTGAAAGCCATATTTCTGAAGTCACTTTTCATTTTTTTCTGACACATCAAAGTATGTTAACTTCTGATTTGTTGTCTTACATAGGGTTTTCTACTACTACTAAAATGTTGCCTACTGCCCCTACTACTATAAAGTAAAAGCAAATGCTACTTACCTCTCCCCTCACTGTTGTTCCAGCACCACCAAATCCCTCACCAATTGACATCCAGTTCATAGTGCATGTATGGCATTTGATCACTGAGGCCACTGATATGAGCCAGGAACAAGACATTATCGGAGCGTGACTTGCAGAGCACACTGGAGCTCTGGCCTATGTCTGTATGCATAGTCATGGTGCCTGATACGAAACTTGATGAGGGCTTGTCACCACACCTTACTTGTATGTTTTAGCAAATACTTGTGCTTTTCCCTACAGTGTCCGGCACTTAAAGCACTGGTTACATTGGTAAAACCTAGTTGTGAATTTATTAATCATTTTCTAAGAGGAACAGCACAATGCAGAATATTATGAGAAATGCTGCAGAATTGTTATGTCAGAACAATTTTTTACTCGAATACAGGAAGAAATGACATTTTTTAAGCTGTAAGTTTATGCTTAGAAAACAAATTCTCCTTAGATAGTCAAGCTGGTCCAAACCATATGGTACTAATGTAACTTTCCCTAGCAAGCAGTGAGGTCTTTGGTCATAATCAGATTCTACATTAGCATTTGCTAAACTAAACCACATGACTATGAGCATCTTATTGATGTCTGAAAAGTGTTTATAGCCAGTTTCTGTTCACACTATACACAGTATCCACAACAGACATATAGGCCAGAAAAATATTCTTGTGTATACCCAGACATATTCTGAAAGGAAGACAACGGGTCCAGCGATGGATAATCTTTAAGCCAAGTTTACTTGTATGAAGGCACAAATAGGAGGGTACAGACAGGGATAAAGCACCGACGCGTTTCGGGCGTATACGGACGCCCTTGTTCACCGTGAACAAGGGCGTCCGTATACGCCCGAAACGCGTCGGTGCTTTATCCCTGTCTGTACCCTCCTATTTGTGCCTTCATACAAGTAAACTTGGCTTAAAGGTTATCCATCGCTGGACCCGTTGTCTTCCTTTTGGATTTTGTCTTTGGGGCCGTGGCTGGCGGTCAGGATCCGGAGCGAAGGAGAGCCAGAGGCAGTGCTGGACGTCTCATTCTACTATAGCCGTACACGGACTTGCATAGTGAGCGCATTCCCATTAACTTTACTTTGCGTGATTTAGCAGACATATTCTGGATGTATGCAACAAATTTGGTGTGATTAGGCAGAATCTATAGTATAAAGTGTAAAAGGAAAGTGTGTTATGTACTTATTTCATTTCCTATAGATTTTGCATGTATATCTCCCTAACTACAAATCGATTATGTGTATTCCACTGTCTACAAGCTTGTTTATTGAAGCATAATTTATTCTGGTCATAAACCATTAGGCCTCATTTATGGAGGGTAGGGATGACCAGACCCTCATCTGTCCATACACCCTTGACAACCCCCAACACACGTTAAAATGGGTCAATCAAAGGACCCGTACAACTAGATATTACTTGTTTTTCCTCTTTGTCACCTAATCTCCCAGTCAGGGACAAAATTACCCTAATGAACTGATGGTTAGCTCTAATAAATGAACCGATTGCATATACTACAAAAATACGGCTAAAACAGAAAAAACATGTTCACAGTGTGGGGTTCAGCCGTCATCTGAGCTACGTTCCAGTTCCTTTCTTGCTCCAGGAACTAAGAAGATTGTCTACATTGTGTTAAGTGTTTTCCGAGATTTCTCCCTTTTATTTTATAACTGTATTGTTTGTATATAGGTCATCTTACTTTATTTTGTGTTCTGTAAGTACTGTACCTTTTTTTCTGTAGAAGCTCAAATAAGTTTTGATAAACTTTAATAAAGTCATATTTGTTGGGTATTAAAATGACTACAAACAACTGTTCATCCACATATATTGTTTTTTTTTCCCTTTGTTTTCCCTTCAAAATTTGACACATAAAACAGAATAGTCATGATCTGCATCTCATTAAAAAAATTAGAAATGTTTTCTGTTGACATTCTTATGTTTTCTTATGACATCTCCTCACATGTTTGATTTTATAGATACTTGTGATCCCTGTGAAATAAATTTATGTTTTGATGTGTCAGGGCAAAGGAGAGTGAGTATAAAGGGCACAGGGGCACACAAGAAGAAAGGGCAGAAGATTTGATCTCATTGCCCAAACTAATTTTGTCAGGGAAAGGGGAGAGGAGATTTTAGGGCACAATCTATCCAGGACATTCACATAGACCCTATTTCCTCCTGTGTCATGTGTGGGTGACCAGGGTACACTACTCCATAGCTTAATCTCACAGTTGTCCCTCAGTAAGGTCATATTGTTGAGCACTACATGTACACCTAAACGTTCCACACCCCCAGGAACACACACACTGCCACTGCCTTTCAGGACACAAGTGAAATAAACTTGATGCTAGAGATAGCACCCACTTATACTCTACGAAGATGTTTAAGTTCATTAGGGCTACAAGGCAAAGTAATGAAAATTTTAGGCTTTAATATACAGATGCAGTGCTTAGTTACAAAATTATAAAACGACATATAGAAAAATTGTGCAAAACTACATAAAGAGGGGTAAAAAAAAAGAATAACAGATGGATATAATCAGTGTGAGGCCCCACTGAGGAGCACAGTTTGAAGAATAATCAGGCCAAAATCCTACAGTTTTAAGCTCCTGCCCTGGAGTGGCAACTTCTGTTCCATGTAACGAGTTATAGCAGAAAGGGAAGATTACCACAAAGATACACTACCAAGTAACAGTGAAACTTTATTTTTTTTCACTCAACTGTCCTTGTATCTGCAAATGATCTCTGAAATAAAAGCAGCAGTCAATGGAGACTGTGTCTACACCAGTGAATTCTTTTATATCTTTTATACAAAAAATGATAGAACATGTAATTGAAAGTATTTCATCAAGTTCCTTTCAATATTCACCTTATATTTCATACAAACTCAGTGTCGAACTGGAGTGCCTGGGGCCCACCACCGGAGCGGATGTTGGGGGGCGCTCACCACCGAAGCGGATGTTGGAGGGCACCCACCACCGAAGCGGATGTTGGGGGGCCCATGATTGGAGTTGATTTTCAGGACCCACCGTACAGCTTCTGTACATACTACACATGACTCGTGCACTCTGCCTTTCTATCTTTGCCTTTCTTCCTGAAAAGCAGCCCCAGTCCTGCCAGGAGCTTTCCCTGTTCCCCTCAGGGCTAGTGCAAACCTGTACAAACTGCAGCCAGGGCTCCTTGATGGAGGTAAGCACATGCTACAATATATGTTGGGAGCATTTCTTTATGTACATATTCTGAGCAAGTACAAAGTGTAAACCCAGCCTGATTGACCCCATAGGCCTAACACATGGTTGGGTTTATGTATTCAGACATTGCCCCTAGCGCCACCTTCTGCAGATCCTCGGTTTTATAGGATGGTATATTAGATAGTTGGACTCTGTAATTGTTTGCTGACCAATATTGATTCATAACTGCAGAGGCTTGAGGAACGCTTCTGTCAGTAGCTACTATGCTGAACATTGCTTCCTCAGGCCGAGGTCGCCAGAGCTGAATTTTTGTCTTAGTACTTACATTTTCATGCGTGATGTGATGTCATCTCCAAGTTTTTTTTCACCCTATAATGTTTCCTGATCAGACTTATGAGTTTCTGTGGTTTTCTGTTCTGCTAAATTAAGTGATAGAGGTCTGTACAACTATAGGCACTTCCTTTTCCTGTAACACAGCTGCGGCCAAATAAAAGCCTGATTCATGCAAAGTTAAAAGCTCCATCTGTTGATGACATGACCGAGAGACAGAGCACTAGCTTCCTCAGGACCTAATATTGTCCTAGCTGCCAGTCCTAAGTCCTATGGTAGCAGGGGGGCAAAATGTATTTTTTTTAATGTACACTGTACCGCATAAGCCTTTGTTAGGTAAACTAGAATCCATTGGGTTAGAGATAACCGTGTGTAATTGGATTAAAAACTGGCTGCTGGATGGTACTCAGAGAGTGGTGGTAAATGACTCCTACTCTGAGTGGTCCCCAGTTGTGAGTGGTGTGCTGCAGGGCTCAGTATTAGGTCCTCTCTTATTTAATTTATTTATTAATAAATAGTGGAAGGGATCAATAGCACGGTTTCGATTTTTGCAAATGACACCAAGCTATGCAGGGTAGTGCAATCTATGGAATAAGCTCATAAATTGCAAGCAGACCTGGACACACTGAGTGCTTGGGCATCCACTTGGCAAATGGGGTTCAATGTGGATAAATGTAAGGTTCTGCATCTGGGTAGAAATAATCTACAGGCATCATATGTCCTAGGGGGAGAAAAACTTGGAGAATCGCTTGTTGAGAAGGACCTGGGCGTTCGTGTAGATCATAGACTACAGAACAACATGCAGTGTCAATCAGCTGCCTCTAGGGCAAGTAAGATATTGGCATGTATTAAAAGAGGCATGAACTCGCAGGATAAGGATGTAATTCTACCACTGTACAAAGCATTGGTGCAACCTCACTTAGAATATACTGTTCAGTTCTGGGCCCCAGTTTATAGAAGAGATGTAATGGAGCTAGAGAGAGTACAAAGGCGAGCAACCAAACTTATAAGGGGAATGGAGCATCTTAGTTATGAGGAGAGGTTAGTAGAATTGAACTTATTTAGTCTTGAGAAAAGACGGCTTCGGGGGGACATGATTAATTTATATAAATATATAAATGGTCCCTACAAAAAGTATGGGGAAAAATTATTTCAAGTGAAGCCCCCTCAAAAGACAAGGGAACATTCCCTTCGACTAGAGAAAAAAGGATTCAATCTCCAGAGGAGAAGAGCGTTCTTCACTGTAAGAAATGTGAATCTGTGGAATAGCCTGCCTGAGGAGCTGGTCACAGCAGGAACTGTAGAGAGTTTCAAGAAAGGCTTAGATACCTACCTGGAACTAAAGAATCGGTCCACCCAAAGTACCATCTAACGACAGGTCTGCAGATATACCTAGACCAGTCATTGTGAAATATCTGGACTACTCAGAAAAGTCACAAATCTTGCAGGCTTATAGGGCGCTCAAATCCTCTCTAACATACAAAGGCGACAAGCTCCTTATCTTCGGGGACTACTCCTTAGAGGTATCGAGAAAGAGGAAGCAGTTTTCGACGGTTTGCACGGCCCTGGTCAAGCGTCAAATCCGCTTTAATCTCCAATACCCTGCCATTCTGAGAATATTCCCAGACCAAGGGCAGATGGTGTTATGTCATACCCCGGAGGAGGCAGCAGAGTATCTGGAGGGTTTTCTTCGAAAAAAGGAACTATCAGCATGTCTAGGAGAAGAAACGTATTCCATGGAAAGAAGAAGTCAACGTGCTGCGAGCAAACCAAAATCTGTCCAAGACAGTGACACCAGCTGCAACAATTTGGGACAGCACCGAACACCGAGAAAACGCTGACACTCTCTAATTGATCAGGTTCCTTAGTGATTGATGATATATGTTTTGGGACTTAGCCTGTTCGGCTATACTAACATCTATTGTCGGCATAGAATTTGCTGGTCGGCTAAATGCTGGTGGGGGTAACGACAGAAACGGGGGAGAAACCTTTCGGGTGGCGGGGGATTCTGAGGCAAGGTTAAAAGGGATGTCATTTAAGAGTTTGTCAATATGGGCGGTGTAAGTGGGGGGGGGGTAAAGGAGTTCTTAGGAGGGGATCTGAGGTTGTAGGTTTCGCCTCAGGCTAATTGCGTGAAAAAAGAGAAGTCAATAAGTGAAAAGGAGGAGACCTGTACAGGTTTTAGAGTTTTTCTTGGTTTGGGTGTAGGTTACAGGGGTGGGGAAATACGTGCATCGGTTCTTTAGTGCTGGGCGACTGATTCCAAGGTTAAGGCCTCAGTAGCCATGCGCATTATATCTTGGAACGTGAAGGGGCTGCGATCACCGCATAAAAGATCAATGATCCTAAGACACCTTAAGAAACAAAAACCAGACATTGCCATTTTGCAGGAAACACATCTAGAGGAGAGGGATTTTAATCGAATGAAAAAAATGTGGGTGGGTGAAGTGAGAGGCTCGGCAGCAGTGGGGGGCAAGGCGGGAGTGATCATTTTGCTTAACAAGAATTCTCCCTACAAGGTGATCTCTCAGGAGACTGATGCAGAGGGCAGAATAATAATGGTACAGGTGGAAACTTCGGCAGGAGTGATTAGCCTCATTAACGTATATGCGCCCAATACACGGGACAAAAGTTTCTTTCGCCAGCTAGATAGGCTTATTTCAAAGGAGAGCGGTAACAAAGTTCTAGTAGGTGGGGACTTCAACTGTGTAATGGATGAGATGGAGGATAGGAAGCGGACAGGGCCTCAGAGGGGTAGGAGGATGGGGGGACGTAGTCTAATTAGTGAACTATGTGATACTTGGGGTCTCGCAGATGTCTGGAGACTAGCAAACCCACAGGAGAGGCAGTTCACGCATTTCTCTCACGTTCATCTGTCATGGTCACGGCTTGATTACTTTTTGGCCAATCGGCAACTGTTAGGCCAGGTAGATTCCACCGACATTGGGGATATGGTGATCGCGGATCACTCACCAGTAGAATTGTCATTGCGCGACATACACCCTAAAGGGACAGACATACTATGGCGTTTTCCCAATGCTCTGTTGAGTGATGGACACTTTAGGGAGCTCCTGAGACGATGGTGGGAGGAATTTGCACAAAACAATGACACACATAGAACAATCCCTGGGTTGTTCTGGGATACGGGAAAAGCGGTTTTAAGGGGAAAAATCATGGCATATACGGCAGCACAGAAAAAAGACATGAGAGCCAAGATTGAAAAATCAACTGCAACTCTAAGAATCTCATATACTAAGTTCCTAGATCAACCATCAGAGGAAAATAAGAGGGAATGGATAGAGGTCAAAGAAGCATTTGATTTCCAACAGAAACGCATAGATCTTTTTTACAGCGACCAACTGCGATCCTCCCTTTTTAAGTTAGGCAACAAGTCAGGGAAACTTTTGGCCAACCTAGTAAGGAACAGAGGGGGGCAGACTAACATTATGGGTCTGAGGGAGGGTTCGGGGACAGTGACGAGGGATCCAAAAAAAATTAATGAGATCCTAGAAGCTTATTACAGGAAGTTGTATTCCCAGGCTTCGTGTGATATGTCCAAGGGGGAAGCTTTTCTGGCTGATATCGGGTTAAAAAGACTCTCGAATGAAGATAGGGTCATGCTGAATGAGGAGATTAGTATAGAGGAAATAGAAACAGTCATCAAGAACATTCCTCCGGCCAAAGCACCAGGCCCAGACGGTCTGTCAGGAGGTTTCTATAAAGCAATACTCAAGGAGGTGGCCCCATCCCCAGATGGCGGAATCTTACCGTCCTATATCACTAATAAACCAAGATGTTAAAATCAATTCAACGGTTATAGCTAACAGACTAGCGAATATTTTGCCCACCTTAATAGGTACACACCCGATGGGATTTATTAAAGGTAGATCCGGGGTCAAAAACATTAGGACAGTCCTAGCGGTCCAAGATTACATTGATAGGAAACTCCAAGGGGGGTCATCACGGGCTTTGCTGAGTATAGACGCTGAGAAAGCCTTTGATAATGTAAATTGGAGATGGCTGAACTTGGCATTGGACGGCATGGGCTTTACAGGAAATTTCAGAAATTACATTGCAGGCAAAGGTACATACGCCCGGGTTTATTTCCTCCCCCATTCATCTACAGAAGGGAACGAGACAAGGATGTCCGCTGTCTCCTCTCCTCTTCGACATTGCCCTCGAACCTCTTGCATTACATCTGTCTGGTGCGGGTTCCTTCTCAGGCATTTCGGTGGGCACTAGGGAGGTCAAGATTGTTTGTTTTGCTGACGACATCCTCTTTTCTTGAAGGATCCTATAGGCCAACTTCAGGAGGTGTTGGGAACTCTGACTAGCTTTGGGGAATTCTCTGGATTTAAAATCAATAAGGACAAATGCCAGTTATTACCTCTGGGATCACACAGTTCCATTCCTCAACACGCAGTAGAGGTGGAGGTGGGTCGCTCTCACTTGCAATACCTAGGTATTAGGATAGGTCCTAGTGGCTCCATGAGGTATCGCCTGAACTATCCACCGCTTTTTGCCAAAATCTATTCAGA
Organism: Phyllomedusa bahiana; assembly: GCA_025379985.1. Classification (NCBI taxonomy): domain Eukaryota; kingdom Metazoa; phylum Chordata; class Amphibia; order Anura; family Hylidae; genus Phyllomedusa; species Phyllomedusa bahiana. The sequence goes on from JAODAL010020535.1 coordinate 56,149, forward strand.
GTTAGAAAAGTGGAGAGACCTACCGTTGTCTATAGGGGGAAGAATACATTTGATCACAATGATCAGTTTTGCCAGATTACTTTACCCATTGCAAAACATACCCTTGCTACTCAGGCATAAGGATATTGCTCAGCTGCGATGGGCTTTCTCACGGTTTATATGGAAAGGCAAGAGATCACGTATTAGCTATGACAAATTGGCAATGGGGAGATTACAAAGAGGTGCGCAATTACCCGACATTAGGCTATATAATTTGGCTGCCATGTGGAGGCATGTTAGAGACTGGGTCAGTGACACGGGTATTTTTTCTAATACTGATCTAGAGTCACAGCTGTCCACGGGCTGTAGCCTCAAGGCGTTGCTGCACTTGCCACTGAGGTACCACACTGGGGAAGTAAAATGCAGCATCATTCTAAGAGATACACTGGCCACATGGCGACACATGGTATCGTCGACCCATGTTTATATCACAATTTGCTCCACTTTGGGATTTACCCTCATTCAGCCCGGGAAGGGAAAATAAATTCTTTAGAGTGTGGAAACAAAAAGGTATAAGGGTATTAGGAGACTTGTTATCACAATCCACAGGCGCATTACTCGAATGGACAGAAATCAGGGATAAATTTTCATTGGGCATAAATCAGGTCTTCCAATATAAACAAATAAAAAGTTTCTGCAAAACCAACGTCACCCATCTGCAGACCCTGGGCGAGACGTGGGAGTTCTCTGCTCTAACTAACTCAGGGGGGAGTAAGGGCACGCTGTCTAGGATATATTCATTCTTCCTGGTTAAGAACAGCGAGAAGCTGGAACAAAAACTATTCAGGTACTGGGAAGCACAACTCGGCGACACGGAGGTGTCATCTAAAATTCTAAAGGGCTTACAGATAGTGCGGAAATCCATAGCTAGCGAGCAATGGAGAGAGATACCCTTCAGATTGGCGCACAAAGCCGTCTATGCCTTCAACATCCCTCATGGTCCAGAGTGTTCCGGGCATTTGACGGCTTGTCCGAAATGTGGGCTGGAAAAAGCTGACTTGTTCCACTGTATGTGGCAATGTCCTACTATTGCTAGGTTTTGGCATCAGACACAAAGATACATCACAGAGACCTGGAATTGTTCTATCAGTTTCAATCCCCAAGGTTTGCTGTTTCACTACGTCACCGCAGACTCGCCTGGGGCAACAACAGAGAATGCCCTTATTAGATTAAAGGGGGTACATGTTACGTTGCTGGCAGCGAAAAAATGCATCCTCAGACACTGGATTGATGATTCCATTCCTTCAGAGTCTGAGCTCACAGAGGGTCTAAGACAAGTTCTATTCCTAGAGAAGCTTCAGGCGCACAATAACATAGATGCAGACGCAGGGAAGTTTTTGCAGAAATGGAGGTCCTTTATATCCAAACAGCTCAATGCAGATGAAATAGTGACCTTGATAGAGCCATTCAAGTACTCTGACTATTACCTCAGGGAGCAGCTTAGAGGCACGTTAGGAAATCTGGATATCGGGACTTCGCACGAAAGGAGATAGTGCACGTTTGGTTAGGGTGTGTTGGGGGGGAATGAGGGTCTGGTTAATGTCAGAAGTTGTACAGCTTAATTACTGAGATTTGAATGGAATATAAGATAATACGGGGAGAAAATAGAAAATATGGAGACAGAGAGACACTTCATTTTATTGCTTTGTTAAATACAATATTTTAGAGCTTGATGTATAATCTTTTGATTACTTGTATGATTTGTACCAATGTGACATACAGTATGTAAGTGCTGTTATGTCTCCCTTGAATAAAATGTGTTATAAAAAAAAAACCTATGGAGAACTATTGACCAATCAGAATAGGAGCGACAGTGGCCCATTCTAACCTATGAAGGAGTATTAACCAATCAGACAAAGACCCAATATATACTATGGAGAAGTTTTGACCAATCAAAATCAAAGGCGGGACAGTTCAAAATACAGTAAAAATACCGAAAAGAGCTGATTGGTTGAGCTAGCGGTAGCTTGCCTATCCCAGCCAATCAGAGCGCGAGCTACTTCTCCCATTATAGTCTATGGAGAGATGGGCGCAATGCAATCTCGGTGCTCAGCGCCATGCGGCATGGAGTATGAATAAAAAACTCATTTTTATTAAGTGTAAAACGTTATCAGGTAAAGAGCTGAAACCTTCTCTAAAAATAAATCAGTTAAATCCCGAACAACGCGTTGGTCGCCGAGACCGGCGCTACATAGGGAATGGCAATAGAGAGAATCGCTGGGAAATACAGTAATTCAAATTGTTTAAGCTCTTCTGATTGGTCGGCATAAACCAGCCAATCAGAATAGGAGCGACAGTGGCCCATTATATTCTATGGAGGAGAATTGACCAATCAGAATAGGAGCGACAGGGACCCATTATAACCTATGGAGAAAAATTGACCAATCATATTCAAAGGCGGGACAGTTCAAAATACAGTAAAAAGGCAGAAACGAGCTGATTGGTTGAAGCGGCGGGCACTCGTCCAGCTTAGCCAATCAGAGCGCGAGCTACTTTCTCATAGAGTTCTATGGGGAAAAGAAATTCCGAGCGAGCTCTGTGATTGGCTAATTTAAAAGAGGCGCGGTTATTTGGACCAATGGGAGAGCGAGCGATGCTCCTATGGGTTTTCTAATGCAATCTGATATAAAACTGTACATGGCCGAAATCAAATGATAAGACTACAGAAGTTGTCCCGATGTGTATATAAAATGAATAATAATATGGGGGTAACGAAAAAAAAATATTACATCAATAAAATCATGTTTATTTCTTTATTTTCGTTGCACCCATACTATTGATCCTTGGCTAACGAAAATAAAGAAATAAACATGATTTTATTGAATTAATATTTTTTTTCGTTACCCCCATATTATTATTCATTTTATATACACATTGGGACAACTTCTGTAGTCTTATAATTTGATTTCGGTCTTTGGTCAAAACTTCTCCATAGGTTTTAATGGGTCTTTGTCGCTCCTATTCTGATTGGCTGGCTTCTGCCGACCAATGAGAAGCGCTTAAACAATTTAAATTACTGTATTTCCCGGCAATTCTCTCTATTGCAATTCCCTATGTAGCGCCGGTCTCGGCGACAAACGCGTTGTTAGGGATTTAAGTGCTTTATTTTTAAAGAAGGTTTCAGCGCTTTATCTGATAATATTTTACACTTAATAAAAATTATTTTTTTATTCATACTCCATGCCGCACGGCGCTGAGCGCCGAGATTGCATTGCGCCCATCTCTCCATAGACTACAATGGGAGAAGTAGCTCGCGCTCTGATTGGCTGGGATAGCCAAGCCACCGCTAGCTCAACCAATCAGCTCTTTTCTGCATTTTTACTGTATTTTGAACTGTCCCGCGTTGGATTTTGATTCTCCATAGGCTATAATGGGTCCCTGTCGCTCCTTTTCTGATTGGCCGAGATAGCCAAGCCCCCACTAGCTCAGCCAATCAGCTCTTTTCTGCATTTTTACTGTATTTTGAACTGTCCCGCCGTTGATTCTGATTGGTCAATCGTTCTCCATAGGTTTTAATGGTTCACTGTCGCTCCTATTCTGATTGGCCGGTTTCTGCCGACCAATGAGAATAGCTTTCAGAATTTGAATTACTGTATTTCCCGGCAATTTCCAATATCCGAATTCTTGATATTGCGCCGTTCTAGATTTTTGGAAAGTGATTTTTTTTAAATTTATTTTTATTTTTGAGGTTGAGCTCTTTTCTGACAATGTTTTCCGCCTTTATAAAGGCGATTTTTTCGGAATCATACTCCTGCTGCACGGAGCGGAGCGCCGAGATTTCTGTCGCGATCTTCTATCTGCTTCCTCGCATGTTCCGATCTTGCTTCACTTCGCCTCCGCCGGAGCATTTAGACCAAAATAAACTAGGTCTGCTTGTCGGAGCTGCCGAGCGCTGCATTTCGCCGCGTTTTGCCGACTTGCCTTCGTACATGCCTCGGGGTTTTCGAGCGCGCCGCGTCTCGCCCCGGAACGCCTACACCGCGCCCACATCGCGACCATTACACGCCCCTTCATGCGGGCGCAGCTGAAAGTGGCGAACGCTGCGCCTAACACTGCATACCTGCGTCCGACAGGGGGATTCGACCGGGAGGCGCAGTATACGCCAGAAAACGGGCGAAAAGCCCATTCATACATGTCGCCCTATGTCTTTTTCCATCCACCAAAGCCACGTTGCACCACATACTGTCCAGGAGTTGACTGATGCTTTAATCCAGGTCTGGGAGGAGATCCCTCAGGAAAGCATCCACCGCTTCATCAGGAGCATGCCCAGGAGTTGTTGGGAGGTCATACAGCCACTTGGGGATGACTACAACTGGAATATTTCATTAATTAAGATCTAGGATGTGGTATTTTAGCGTTTCTTTTATTTTTTGAGTAGTGTATATATCTGCAAAATGATGTAATTATGTAATATATACATGTGCAAATGTATATATGCAGTGTATGTGTGTGTAAAATCAAGCATTTATGTAGTGTGTATATATTGTAGGATGTAGCTCAAACAGCAGCCTCAGGTTAAGCAGACTGGCAGGCAAACAATCGGGTATAAACACACGTGGTTTATTTCACCAACCAAAATCCACAGGAGGTACATCTTACACAGCAGATAGCAATAGAAACATCAGCTTATTTCAGCTTTAAACAGTCTTATATAAATCCTTCACCAGAACCTGGCGATTTCACCCGTTAGGATGTGTCAGTAGTGGATCCAGCCTCCCATGCTAGGGCAGAACACCTCCAGCACACAGCTCTTCATGCTGCAGACTGACACACTCCAATCTTGGAACCACCTGTCTCACTAGCTCCAGGCTCTTACAGGCCTGGTAAAGCCTGGATCTGGAGTGTGGGAATGGCCATCCCATTCATCTCTTTGGCCATCCCAGTAAAAGCCGGACCCGGATCAGCCGCTTCAGGCAGCTGTTCTATGACTAAGAAACAGGTGTGAGTAACCTAGTGTTACTGACACAGGAAACATTGTTGGCTTTTTATTTCACCTATGCCAGGGACATCGGTGACACATACCGTCATCCACAATGGCACCTTCTGCCCTCCTACATACCCCCCTCTGCCTAAAGCCAGAAGGCTGGACACTTACAGTGCGCCAGGGAGAGCGCATCCGCATTTCCTTATAGCCTCCCCGGCCTATGTCCTGCAGAGCTAGAACCCAACGGAGCACACGGGCATTATTACCCTTCCTCTCACTCATCCATTTCAGAGGGGCATGATCTGAAATGAGTCTGAACCGTCTCCCTAACAGATAGTATCCCAGGGAGTCCAGTGCCCACTTTATCGCTAAACCTTTTTCTACAATAGAATAATTCCGTTCTGTGGGCTACAGCTTGGGACTTAGGTATATGACAGAGTGTTCTTCTCCATTTATTACCTGGGACATAACGTCCCCCAGAGCCACCTCTAATGCGTCGGTCTGCACAACTAATTCCTTAGTGAAATCAGGGGCTACCAAAACTGGCTGTACACACAGGGCCTGCTTGAGCTCCCACAAAGCTCTCTCTGCTTCTGGGGACCACTTAACTGTGGTACACTTGATGCCCTTAGAAGGTCTGTTAATTGTACCGCCATCTCTGCAGACCCGGGGATAAACCTCCGGTAATATCCCACTATCCCCAGAAATGCCTTGACCTGTTTTTTTTTGTAAGGGGTTGGGGCCACCCCTGAATCGCCTCTATTTTGTTCAACTGGGGCTTTATTTCGGCTGTCCCTACGATATACCCCAAGTACCGGACCTCCTCCATCCCCATTGAACACTTACTTGGGTTTATCGTAAAGCCGGCTCTTCTTAAGACTCCAAAACAACTTGCACCTTAGGAAGGTGGCTTTCCCAGTCGCGACTGGTGATGACTATGTCATCCAAGCGGCAGCATACTTCCTATGGGGATGTAAGACCTGGTCCATGGCCCTCTGGAATGTAGCAGGGGCCCCCTGCAATCCAAATGGAATTCGGACATATTGAAAGACCCCTCAGGCGTGGAGGAAGCTGTCTTCTCTGTAGCCTTTTTTGACAAAGAGATCTGCCAGTATCCCTTGGTGAGGTCTAAGGTAGTGATTTAGCGAGCAGACCCTAGTCTTTCAATAAGCTCGTTGACCCTCGGCTTAGGATAGCCATCTACCTTAGAGACATCGTTCAGCTTGCGATAGTCGTTACAGAAACGCTACTCACCATAGGGTTTAGGCACTAGGACTATGGGGCTGGACCACCCGCTTTTTGGCTTCTCGATTACCCCTAGTTTCATCATCCTATGGACCTCCTGTGCAATTACATCCCGGCGGGCTTCAGGAATTCTATAAGGCTTTATATATATACTCTCGCCTGTGGCTCCGTAGGGATCTCATTTTCAATAACATTAGTGAGCCTGGGGGCCTCCGTAAACAGATCTCTATTCTGTTTTAGGAGTTCCTTGCATTGCTGTCTTTGGGATGGTGACAATGTTTCTGCAATGTTCACCAATTCAACTCCTGACTCTGGTTGAGTCACTAAGCAAGGATCCTCTAGGGAATTTCTTTCCAGGGCTTAATCAAATTAATATGATATATCTGGAAGGGCTTCATCTTACCTGGCTGGTGGACCTTGTAGTTTACTTCTCTAACTCTTTCAATGATCTCACATGGCCCCTGCCACTTGGCTAGAAATTTGCTCTCAACTGTCGGCACTAACACTAGTACCCTATTCCCTGGACTAAATTGTCTAAGTCGAGCACTCCTATTGTACACCCTGGCCTGGGCTTCCTGAACTCGGAGAAGGTGTTCCTTAACAATGGGCCAGTGTCGGACTGGGGTGCCTAGTTCCCACCAGAGGAGTTTATTTTAGGGGCCAACTTTGCCTCGCTGTCTTCACCACCTGTATGGTGTTGCGCCCATTCTCGCTTCAACTTAAACAGGCTGATGTGATTACATCATCACACTAATCTGTAATCAAGATGGAGCGCTGAGGCTCTTGAGTCTCTCTCACCTGATTGCAGCAGGACACTAGTGGTGAACATAAAAGGTCTAATGCTATATGCCCCCCTCCCCGAATGATACATTTCATAGAAATAAAAATATATCAAAAGCTAAAACACAAAGCACTGAGAATAAAACCACTAAATAATCATTATACAGTTACCAAATAACACCACTACATAAAACCAGAATCCCAACACTATTATTACCAATAATTTCACTAAGACCAAATTCCCCCCACATACTGACCACATATTACCACCATTGTGACCGAATAATGCCATAACATCATGACCATTTATCACCACCACATTGTGACTGAATAATACCAACACATATTGACTGAATAATAAAATCACCCCACTACCACATATCAACCACAACAAAGTGACTAAATAATACCACCACACTATGACTACATATCACCACCACATAATGACTGAATACTACCGCCACACCATTACTGAATATAAACCATTACACTTTGCACACATATAAGTGATTACAGTTCAGATACATTTAGTGACTCACAGGTGACATTTCTCCGTTGAGTTGTTCATGTTCCTTTTTCTTCTCCATCTGGTCCACACCACCATGCTGACTTCTCCCAACCAACACTCATCCCTGCAGATTTGGACACAAATATATTAGAATCCTCACTTTTCCAGCAACTCCTTACTTATAGGTATATAAGTCCCCTCAGTTAGGTAGGTGTATAGGTCCGCTCAAATAGGAAACTTTATAGGTCTCCTCAGTTAGACAGGCATGTATAGGTCCCCTCAGTTAGACAGGTATATATAGGTCCCCATCAGTCAGGCAGGTATATAGATATATGTCCCCTCAGTCAGGCAGGTATATAGATAAAGGTCCCCTCGGGCAGGCAGGTATATAGATATATGTCCCCTCACGCAAGCATGCATATAGATATAGGTCCCCTCAGTCAGGCAGGCTTATAGATATGTCGCCTCAGGCAAGCAGGCATATACATATATAGGTCCCCTCAGGCAGGTATATAGTTATAGATCCCCTCAGGCAGGTATATAGATATAGGTCCCCTCAGGCAGGGATATAGATAGATATAGGTCCTCACATGAGGGTATATAGATAGCTATAGGTCCCCACAGGCAGTTATATCGATATATGTCCCCTCAGTCAGGTATATAGATAGATATAGGTCCCCACAGGCAGGTATATAGATAGATTTAGGTCCCCTCAGTCAGGCAGGCATATAGATATAGGTCCCCTCATACAAGCAGGCATATAGATATAGGTCCCCTCAGTCAGTCAGTTATATAGATATAGGTCCCCTCAGGCAGGTATATAGATATAGGTCCCCACAGGCAGGTATATAGATATATATAGGTCCCCACAGACAGGTATATAGATAGATATAGGTTCCACAGGCAGGCATATAGATATATGTCCCCTCACACAAGCAGGCATATAGATATTGGTCCCCCTCAGTCAGACAGTTATATAAATATATGGTCCCTCAGGCAGGTATATAGATATAGGTCCCCACAGGCAGGTATATAGATAGATAGAGGTCCCACAGGCAGTTATATAGATATATATATATATAGGTCCTCACATGCAAGTATATAGATAGATATAGGTCCCCACAGCAAGGTATATAGATATATGTCCCCTCAGGCAGGTATATAGATAGATATAGTTCCCCACATGCATGTATATAGATAGATTTAGGTCCTCACAGGCAGGTATATAGATATAAGTCCCCGCAGGCAGGTATATAGATAGATATAGTTCCCCACAGGCAGGTATATAGATATAGGTCCCACAGGCAGGGATATAGATATATGTCCCCTCAGGCAGGTATATAGATAGATATAGGTCCCCACAGGCAGGTATATAGATAGATATATGTCCCCTCAGCCAAGTATATAGATATAAGTCCCCACAGGCAGGTATATAGATAGATATAGGTCCCCACAGGCAGGTATATACATAGATATATGTCCCCTCAGCCAAGTATATAGATATAAGTCCCCACAGGCAGGTATATAGATAGATATAGGTCCCCACAGGCAGGTATATAGATAGATATAGGTCCCCACAGGCAGGTATATAGATAGATATAGGTCCCCACAGGCAGGTATATAGATAGATATAGGTCCCCACAGGCAGGTAACTGCCATTAACCGGGCATTACCCGGGCGACTGTCTCTTGCATCTGTGTGATGTGCATGGTCTCTGGGTACCAGGTCGCGTAGTCTATTACCACTAAGATATACTGGTGTCCCTGGGCAGATTTCACCAGAGGTCCCACTAAATCTATGGTCACTCTCTCAAAGGGCACCTCAATAATGGGCAGCGATACTACCGAACTGTGGAAGTGGGCTATCGGGGAGTTGAGTTGACACACAGGACATGACTGGCAATAATACTGAACCTCCCGATAACAACCAGGCCAATAAAACCTCCACAGGATCCTCTACAGGGTCTTATCCGTTCCCAGGTGTCCCCCTAAAACATGAGAATGGGCCATGTCTAGGACCATGTGCAGATAGGGCCTAGGTACCAAGAGCTGTTCCACCAACTCGTCCCTCTCCTTGGTTACCCGATATAGTAGATCACCATTCATCACAAAGTGGGAGTACCGCTTATCAGTCCCGGGCTTCTTGGGAACCCAATTAAGGACTACTACCCCCTTTTAAAGTAAGGTCTTAGATTTGGGCCATCCCAAAGTTCCCTCGAGACACTTCCAAGTAGGGGACATTTTCCTCCGAGGCTGACTCCTTCCCATTGTCCCCTGCCTGGACAGTCAGGGGAAATACCGGGGTTACCTCAGGGCTCGTACGCTCTGGGCTGTCCTTGTCTTGGGGGTACTTTTGGCTTCACCACTTTTGCCCACAGGTCCCAGAATATAGGGAAATCATGACCAATAATCACATCATGTATCAAGTTCTTAATAATCCCTACAAGGTGCGCCGAAATTCTCAAGTTCGTTTCTAGGACCACTTGGGCCACTGTGTGCACTCTGGTATCCCTGTGAACACATATAACCCCCAGAGTTTTTCCAGGGACCACCACATGAGGCAGAGCAGCCGACAGGAGAGTAACCAAACTCCCTGAGTCCAACAGTCCAGTCCCAACAGTCTCATTGACCTTTACAGTGCAGATCTGGGGTCCCTCTCCTGGGATGGGAAGGTCACTACACACAGCATGGGCAAACATGGAGCAATGTCGGCCCATGGAACAATACATTGGCTCCGTGGTTAAGGGGCACTGGGCCACTATATGGCCTGGGGTACGACACCACCAGCAGAAGGGCTCCCTTGTTGGCCCCCTTGATGTTGGCTCCGGTCCCCCTTCGGTTCTGAGGCGGCCCTCTCGGAGATGTTTGAGGCCTGACTTTGGACTCTCTAAATTCCTGGGGATCTCCCTATAGAGGGTATTTAGGTTCCCTGACCCACCCATTGGATCCTCCATGGTGTGAAAACTTTCCACCAACCCCACCAGATCATCTGCCGACTGGGGGTCTCCCTGAGCAACCCAGCACTGCACAGGTCTAGGAAGAGAGCGTCCATGACTACGCGCTCAACCATTTGAAAGGTATCTGGCTGTAGCCACTTCTGGACCAGGTGAAGCAGGTCAAACAACTGCGACCTCGGTGGCTTGTCTGTGTTATAGCCCCAAAGAGACAACTTCTGAGCCCGGACCGCCAACATTACCCTGAGTCGGGCCAGGATCTCGGCTTTTAGTTTCCCATAATCTTTGGCGTCCTGCAGGGCTAGATCATAGTACGCTTTTGGGACTCTTCAGTCAGATATTGGGCCAAAACCTCGGCCCATTGCTCCTGAGTCAGGAAGGCCTCCATGTCGTCCTCAGGAGTCATCTTTTGCAGAGCATGGTGTCCGTCATCTGGGGATAATGGAACTGGCGCACTTTTGCCTCTGACAGCTTCAGTCAGAACTGCCATCTGTTGAATAAGCAGGCAGTTCGTTTCCTGCTGTGTTTGCTGTTGCTGGGCCGTGGCTTGCTGTTGCTGCAGATTCGCCTGCACAAGGTGCTTAATTACCTCCTTCATTTTGTATTTTGTGAACTGGATCTGTGCTGCAGCCTTAACCCAGGACATATATGGAGGGATCTATGCCAGCAGTCCTCCACCAGTTGTAGGATGAAGCTGAAACAGTAGTCTCGGGTTAAGCAGAGCAGGTATATGATCAGGTATGAACACACGTGGTTTATTGTATCAACCAAAATCCACAGGAGGTACGTTTTACACAGCAGATAGCAAAAGAAACATCAGCTTCAGCTTTAAACAGTCTTATATAAGTCCTTCACTAGAGCTTGGTGATCTCACCCGTTAGGATGTGTCAGAAGTGGATCCAGCCTTTAGCCAGTCTCTCATGCTATGGCAGAGCACACTGAAACCTCCAGCACCCAGCTCTTCATGCTGCAGACTGACACACTCCAATCTGGGAACCACCTGTCTCACTAGCTCCAGGCTCTTACAGGCCTGGTAAAGCCTGGATCTGGAGTGTGGGAATGGCCATCCCACTCATCTCTTTGGCCATCCCAGTAAAAGCCGGAACTGGATCAGCCGCTGTGTTACTGACACAGAAAACAGTCTTGGCTTTGTACTTCACCGATGCCAGGGACATCGGTGACACATACCGTCCATCCACAATGGCACCTTGTGCCCTCCTACATACCCCCCTCTGCCCAAAGCCAGGGGGCTGGACACTTTCAGCCAGCGTACAGTGCGCCTAGGAGAGGGCATCCGCATTTCCTTGTAGCTTCTCCGGCCTACACTACCGTTCAAAATTTTGGAGTCACTTAGAAATTTCCTTATTTTTGAAAGAAAAGCACAGTTTTTTTCAATGAAGCTAACATTAAATGAATCAGAAATACATTCTATACATTGTTAATGTGGTAAATGACTATTCTAGCTGCCAACCTCTGGTTGTTAATGCAATATCTACATAGGTGTATAGAGGGCCATTTCCAACAACCATCACTCCAATGTTCTAATGGTACATTGTGTTTGCTAACTGTGTGAGAAAGCTAATGGATATTTTGAACACCCTTGAAAACCCTTGTGCAAGTATGTTAGCACAGCTGAAAACAGTTTTGCTGATTAGAGAAGCTATAAAACTGACCTTCCTTTGAGCTAGTTGAGAATCTGGAGCATTACATTTGTTGGTTCGATTAAACACGCAAAATGGCCAGAAAAAGAGAACTTTCTTGGGAAACTCGGCAGTCTATTCTTGTTCTGAGAGATGAAGGCTATTTCATGTGAGAAATTGCCAAGAAACTAAAGATTTCCAATAATGGTGTGCACAAACATGAGAGGAGTGCACAAACAGGCTCTAACCAGAGTAGAAGGAGAAGTGGGAGGCCCGCTGCACAACTGAGCAACAAGACAAGTACATTAGAGTCTATAGTTTTAGAAATCGACGCCTCACAGGTCCTCAACTGGCAGCTTCATTAAATAGTAGCCGAAAAACGACAGTGTCAATGTCTACAGTGAAGAGGCGACTCCGGGACGCTGGCCTTCAGGGCAGAGTGGTAAAGAAAAAGCTGTATCTGAGACTGGCTAATAAAAGGAAAATATTAATATGGGCTAAAGAACACAGACATTGGACAGAGGAAGATTGGAAAAAAGTGTTATGGAGACGAATCGAAGTATGAGGTGTTTGGATCACACAGAAGAACATTTGTGAGACGCAGGACAACTGAAAAGATGCTGGAAGAGCGCCTGACACCATCTGTCAAGCATGGTGGAGGTATTGTGATGGTGTGGGGTTGCTTTGGTGCTGGTAAAGTGGGAGATTTGTACAAGGTAAAAGGGATTTTGAATAAGGAAAGGCTATCACTCCATTTTTGCAACGCTATGCCATACCTGTGGACAGAGCTTTTATTGGAGCCAATTTCATCCTGCAACAGGACAATGACCCAAAGCACACCTCCAAAAAATTTTGCATGAACTATTTAGGGAAGAAGCACGCAGCTGGTATTCTATCTGTAATGGAGAGGCCCGCGCAGTCACCAGATCTCCCCCAAAAAAAA